>PVJA010014986.1:0-46134 GCA_004027025.1 Myocastor coypus
AAAGGAAATCACTAACAAAGTGAAAAGACGACCCACAAATTTCGAAAAGATTATAACTAACAAGTACTCAGACAAAGGTCTTCTATCTAGAATATACAAAGAACTAAAAACCATTAGGGTCCCAAAATTCAAAGACCCAATCCAGAAATGGGCATCTGAGATGAATATGCCACCTTTAATGTTACAAACTAGATTTGTAGTTATACAACGAAGTCTAAAACTAGCCAGAAAATTACATTCAGTATTGTTATGGTTTACATCTAGTTGTCCCCCCAAAGCCTCATGCAGTCATTGGGTGGGGATTTCTATAGATTGAGACTTGACTCATGAGTCACTGGGACTGTGTGTTTTAGTACTTATCTAGAGTTTGAGGCTTGATCCACAATCCCTGGGATTATGTGTTTTAAGTGTTTCTGGGATTATGGGTATAGCCTGAGGCAGAGAACCTGAATGTAATTTAAAAAGAGAGACGGAGAGACAGAGAGAGACTCATGCTGTTGCTCTGCTGCCCTGTTTGGTTGGCTGCCTCTGTCACCGTTTTGTTGCTGTTCCGCCACCATGAACTGGATGCTCTGTGCCCTTTTCCACTCAGCCTTGGGCCAGCGGAATATGGACTGAAACTTCCCGTTACTGTGAGCTAAATAAACTTTTCCTTCCTTCATTTTGAGTGTCAGGTATTTGTCCCAGCAACGAGTAAAGAGTAACTAAGACAAGTATAAAATTCCTTAATATGTGTAGTTTACCCTCAGGGATTAATATTTAAAAGGAGTTGGGGAAAAAATAGAAAAGTAGTAGTAGAATAGACTAAAATTGAGTCTGGAAGACAGAAGGAAACATGCTAACTTTGGGAAATTAGTGCAGAAGACTGGAAAGAAAGTGACAAGGTAGAGATAAAGAAAACAGAACAATCACAAAGAGGCTGGAAACCATGTTCACCATCATATAAAAACAAGTCAAACAATGTAGAAAAGAAACAAAAACAAAGCCACAAAAGCAGTAAAAAGTGAGAGAGAGAAATGGAGAGGGGGAAGCAGAGACAGAGAGAAAGACAGAGAGAGAGAGAGTGAGGCACAGAAAGACCCACTTAAGTCCACTTTAGGTTTGTCATGGCTGCCCCTGGGAGACCACATTGTAGACAAAGTCCAAATAAGTGTTGATTTATCCCAGCAAGCCAGCTGTAGCTTTATGGTGGGGTCCTTGATAATCTCAGCAAACCTGCACCTTCTGGAGCAAACCAGACTCATTTGGCCTGCATCCATCAGTGCACCTTCTGGGGAGCTGAACTGAGCTGGGAGCAGCTAGATGGAACCTGGGGCTGCTCTGAGTTCTGAGCTGAATAGTTTCTCTGCAAGATGGCTCCTAGCTAATCACTCTCTCCCACAGGGACTACCGAGCCCTCAGCACTCACTGCCAGCTGCTTTATCCCTTCATATCCACTGCTCCTTTCTGTTTCTGCTTTCTCCATGGAGACTTCTGCCAGTGTTGGCAGTCCCCATGTATCTTCAGGTCTGAATTGCTCCTCTAGCACAGAGTTCCATGTCATGCAGAAGGTACCATGGCTGCCTCCTTTGTTTTGGTTGAAGTTTCTCTTTTAACTCTCTTCATGGGCTTTAATTCATGCTTCAGATCCTTCATAGGTCCAGGGGATCCACCTCTTTCCTTCTTGTCTTCCTTGAGTTGCCGTGTTACAGAGTCTGGATGGCCACTCTCAGAGAAGTTCTTTTCAAACTGCTTATCACTCTACCATCTTGTACCACCCTCCCCCAAACATGTAAAATTTTGTGATATTTCAATTTCTTTTGTTGTTCTTTTTTCTGATGGAAAAAGTAAGCTTTGATAATCAATGACATAAAAATCAATGATACTTTCTCAAGTTGGCATAAATGAAACATATAGTCACAGAGGCTATTCAAAAGTGATGTGGAAAAATACTTCAGGTAGAAAAAAAAATGGAGTTCAATATATATGTAAAGCAGAATGCAACCTACCAAACCACTTTGGCTTTATTGTCATACTGGAACAAAATAATTAATTCTTTCTGTTCTCTCATACTATCCTTTATGCTTAGTTATAGAGCCAGTACTGAAAATCTTCCTTATCAATTACAGGATGAAGGAAAATTACCATCTCTAGAAACAATAAAATTAGAAGGTGCGGAAGTTTCCATTGATAGCAGCTTGGGAAAACCGTTTGTGTTTAACTGTATCCCTCAGTCTGGAAATAGAACGTTCTGCCTCTGTGCAACCTCCAACCAAGAAATGAAAAGGTAATTTATTCAACTTTTACCTCACCAGTTTGACTATGATAATTCACTGATCTTTTACTTCATCAGTCTCATTCTGAGGGGGTTAATGCTTCTCCAGCAGCAGTCTTACAGATTCTTGCGATTAGAAGGACAAAGAAGGCATATTTGTGACAGGAGTCAATAAATTGTTTTGTTCTTAGGTAGAAAAAGTTCAGCTCTTTATTATTCATTCAGTTTTCTCTATCTGAATTTTTTTAAAATAAGCATATTCTTCTAACTCAATTACTTTATTTTGTATTTTCTGAAAATGCTTAACATTGCCATAGTATACATGTAGCATCTCCTTGCAAGATTTATATATTTAAGTTAATTTGACATACAGTCTTTAGTATAAAAATATTGTATTAAGATTCCAATTTGCAATGAGAGGTGATGAAGAAAGAAAGGAAAAAACAAAAAGGAGAGAAGAGAAGCTTTAAAGGGAAATAAATAAAGTATGTGAGCTTGTAACCCAAGGGAAGGCGAAGAAATATGCATGCATTCTATGAACCTGACCATAGCAACCACTGCGGTTACTCAGTGTTTCTACTGAAAAGAATGGAGAGCACTGGTCAATCCAGCGAGTCAATTGGAAGTTGGAGAAAGTACTGCAAAGTTGGAATGAGAGGTATGATTGAGTGGGAAAAGAGTTAATGACAAAAAGGTAATTGGTCAATAGTGTGTAGTGGCCATAGTATATATCTCTTTCAAAGAACTGAGGCACAGTTCCAAAGTTAAAAGAAATAACAGGCCTGAAACTTTTGAGGTAAACAATAGATGACCTACATGTGTAGCAAATTACGTATTCAAATACATATTTCTTTTAAAGGACAAGCAATGGAATATGTTGATAATAATTCTTTTTAAAAATATTTTAAAGATAAAAGAATTAAAACAAAACAACAAAACATAATTTAAGAAATACAGAAAAACAAGGTGATGGGAAATCAACAATAGTAGTTATATTATATATTGTTATCTTCACAGTAATTGTCCACATTACCCGATATAGGTATGCAAGGCTGATCAAAAAGTTAAGCATTAGTTGTTCCTTTCAGTGATAGTATTTTGTTGAACACACAAAACATTTTTTATAATTGATATATGCCTGTGATATTGTGTTTAAAGTTTTTTATGGATTATTAGTATGATGAAGAACCAATCCTTGCCTTAAAGAAAAACTGCTCTGAGAACATAAAACATTTATTGCAATATTTTAATGCAAAATAAAAGTTGAAAAGTATAAGGAGAGAAGAAAATGTATGACAAGAATTAGGGGTTTTAGGTGTGGGTATAAGGAAGCTATTTCCAAAAGATGTGGCCTGGGATAGGATAAGCATACAAAAGAAGAAACGGAACATAAGGGGCAGAGGGAATAAATCAAGCTTTGAGGGGAACAGCAAACAGCATGACTTGACAGGGAGTTAGGAGATTTAAAAGAAAACTGAGAAAGATTGCCAAGATAGGATGGGGTAGATAAGCTGGTGCCTGGCAGAGACAAGATAAAGCAAATTCAGTCTTTAAGAAGGGACATCTAACAGGAGCTGCTGTGGCTTGGGGAAAGGACTCAGGACCATGGCTACTTATCTGTACTTCCACATTTTAAAGCCACTGCCTTACAGTTCTTAAAGCAATGATATCAGCCCTGCTG
Source organism: Myocastor coypus (assembly GCA_004027025.1). NCBI lineage: Eukaryota > Metazoa > Chordata > Mammalia > Rodentia > Myocastoridae > Myocastor > Myocastor coypus. The sequence continues at coordinate 3,936 of PVJA010014986.1, forward strand.
ATATTAATAAATTCTATACATTGGTAAAATAAAGTCATTAAATTACAGTAAAGATGTAAACTATGCCAGGTATGGGTGAGCTTTTGCCACACAATAGCACTAATTTTACAAGAATGCATTGTTCTTCACTTAAGAATTTAGAGCGATGCCATCCATCTGGTCCTCACGATTGTTCTGGCCAAGCCATGATTCAGCGAGAACAAGCCCCTTGGCAATGAGTCATGCTTACCCTGTGTCCTTTCATCTTCCTGTCTTTCAGGTGGCTGGAAGCAATGGACAGAGCTGCCCACCCCACCCACCGGGTAAGGTTCCTCGGGATTTGTCTCTGCTTTCACTCCAGCTTTGCTTTTTATGGGGTGGAAGAAAGAAGTGAGGTGACCGCTAGCCCACCCTGGGCTCCTTAGATCTGTTCTGAAAGAGGTAAAGGAGATTTCAAGTCAACAGGACTTTCTTCTTGTGTCCTGCAGGAGAGCTTAACATTCCTGCTGCTACAGGAATTTCTATGTCATCTCTTCTAGTAAGACACAGTGAGGAGTTGCATGGGGTGGGACCTGGGTTTTCCACAGAGCAGTCTAATAGTTTTGACAATGAAACAATGTCGCAGTCCTAAGATCTCGGGGACATCGTGGGATCGGCTGAGCAATTTATTAGAGAAGGAGTATGTTTTGTTCAAGTTTAGCATGCTTTATGTCCATATCGTGAAACTACGGACACATCAGGACAGCCTCCACAATCCCTTTCCATCTGTTATTACCAACTTTGGAACAATGCATGTCTTCCTTTAGCTTTTACCTGAAAACTGATAGACAACTTCATAATATCAACAGGTGAATCATCACGTCTGTGCCTAAGCCACTTGATAGTTCTCAACCTGTCAGGGTGAAAATGATTTTCAAACCCAGTTACTTCCTTTTCAGGCTTTCTAACCAGGGTGCCAGTTGTCCTACAATTTCCTTATTGCCTCACAAAATGGCAGAGAGAGAAGGCTTTCACTGTTGGTTATCTCCTCTACATAAGTCGGTTCTTATACATTTGAAAAATATTCAGATTATCTGAGTATGAATATACCTTGCCTTCTAACTGTCCTTTCACAGCGGTCACAAGCATGGCGATATGATAGACAACAAGGCGTGTTTCTTTTTATCTGCAGCTCAACACTTAATGCACTCCCCCACCCTGCGGACGCATCGTATTAGTGAGCTGGGGTAGTGTTAAAAGGCCTCTATCCTGCTAATGCACTCAGAGTGTCTGCAGGAAAGCGGAAAAATGCACACCCCTCCCTCAGCCAGCTCTGTAGTCTGGAATCTTTTCTACTCCTTGTTAAGATGAAAAGGCAACAATAAAGCCAAACAAAGAAGAAAAAAATGGCAAGCGGGAGCAGGGTGCCCTGATACGGAGATAAGGCACAGAGCCTCCAGTTTTGGGTCAGAGTTCTCAGAGAGCGCCTGTCTCCCAGGCTTGGGGACGGAGGGCTGCCCTCCAGGGTATGGGATCTCCATTCATCGTCAGCCTTCCACATCACTGACCCTGAGAGCCTCGGATCTGAGCTAGCCTGGGGCATTTAACTGGCTTATCTGCACAAATGGGGGTCCCAGTGGAGAAAAGCGGGAGCCCAGGACTGCTGCTACTCATGGCAGACAGAGCAGGGACAGGCCTAGGAGGATAATTCCTCTGATGAGGGACTCAGGCCTGGCACTGAGAGACAGACATTAAAAATAGGCTATGCCGAGGTGTCTATTTCCACTGCCCTTTTCCATACTGAGCCCTCTGTGCTTTGGCTGGTGTTTTTTTCTTTTGTTGTTGTTGTTTTGTTTTTGTTTTTGTTTTTTCTGGTTTTCTTGGAATCTAAGAGAAGTCAAGGAAAAGGGACGTCGATGGGTTTGAAAGGGAGGAAGGGTGCTCCGTGGACTATGGGAAGTTGGCGCTCCTGAGCTTGTTGCCCACATCTTCAGACTGTCTCAGCAGCAGGGTGCTTCAGGGCAGTGACCTCCCCCTCAAAGCCAAGCAGACATGGTGCCGCCGGCCCTGGAAGTCAACGGGCACTGGTGCCAGGTGACCACTCAGAGAATCCCTTTGTGCTTCACCTGCAGAGCCACGTCTGGGAAGATGTCACTCTGCACAACAGCAGCCTCCCACCCCTGGCTATCAAGAACCCCGAGTGCCTGGGTCTCCTGCACCAGCTGGACAGAAACATGGGTTCCTGGGTACAGCACCGCTGCATCCTGAAGGATGGCTGCTTATATTTCTATGCCAGCATTCGCTCCACTCAGGCCTTGGGTAAGGAGTTACTATTGGAAGGAACAGTAGCGTCTATAATAGCTGTATTGAGCTTTCTGTGTTTTAACTAAGTTAGCTCATCAGTGCAGAGAGAGAAGAGATACTCTCACTATCCCCATTTTACAGATTAGAAAGTTGATGGTAAAGTCTCCATCATTTGACAAGTAAAGAGTAATGAGGTTAAGCAATGAGGCCAAGGTCTGAACACAAACAGGCAAATTCCAGAGCTGTAGCCTTACTCCCTCAGTCCTACTGCGTAGGACAGGGAAACAGAAATTCTTCCACTCCTTCCCATCAGTCATAATCAGAACCACTGAGAATCTTTTTCTTAGGGACTCCACCTCTACCATCTTCAGTTTGGAACAAAGAACAGTATTTTCTGTGAACAAGTGGTTCAATTGACTACAACTTAGTTTCCTCATTTCTAAAGTGGGAATGGCTGCAGTTTCACAAGGCTTTTGTGAAGCAGCAGGACCGTAGCTATGTCAAAGGCTATCCATCCATACAACACTCTGTATAAACAACTCTCCACACAGAGTATGTTCATGTATCATACATTTGATTATATATACTTACTAAATTATATATACCATTTAATTTATATATTAAATGATTATCTAAATAATTTAACTGATAGTAATGATATACATGTTCCACAAAGTGGATTTTAACTTTCTTGCAATTTTATCAAAGCGAGCTATGTATCAGTGTCTTATTTGTAGTTGGGCTTTTCCATATGAATAATATTTAAACAATTAGCAATAGCAAGCTTCCTGAAATCTGAGTAGTTTGATTTCCACTTTTTGTGTTAATGCTTATGTTAGTTAAGCTAATTAAATGTGCCGAAGGAAAGTGATCCTTTGCCCATTTTGGCATCCGGTGGCCATTTTGACTTTGTTTTGGAAGTGCATGGCCCCTGCTTTCTCGGTATCTCCAGCCCCGCGCCTCTGCCCCTCTTTACCTGGTCACACTCCCAGGGTACAGCACGGTTCCCTTTATCACACAGAGGGGCAGAGCCAGACAGCATCGCTAAGCCTGCCCAGACCAGGCTGTTTCTGCACCACCCACACACATGGGGCTTCCATGGCTGAAGCCAACATAAGAATTCAGGTAAACAAAACAATGCCACCTCCAAAACAGTCACAGACTGGGATTTTTGTGTTAATATATCGCTGCAAAAGACTGGGCCCTTCTAAGCGGCAAATCAAGAGCGCGTTTCCACAAACGGAAAGCAAGTGCTCTCAGGCAGAAGGTGCGTGTTACTCCCCACTCTGGAGTGCTAGGAAAGGACTTCCAAATCCCTAGAACCCAGAGTTTTCTGATTTTGAAAGTTTAAAAACAGCAATGACAACCACCAAGTGGCTTCCCTGATTCTGAGGAGGCTCTACTTGGGTAGGAAAGTCCTAGTCAGACAGCTGCAAGCTGCTGTAATTAAGTGGCCTGAAGATAATGACAGTAAAAGCAGTGATTATCACTCAGTGAATGAGGCTTTCTGTACCCGTTCTCTCTGCTTAGTGCTATTACATATCAGCTAAAAGAGCCTCAGAAAGTAGACTATTTCACCTTCAAACAGGTGCTTGCAAGGTCATAGAATTGGCTTGACTTCCTCTGGACATAAAATGGTAAGGACAGAATTTAAGCCCAGGTAGCCTAAGTTATGCCAACAAAAACCGGAAGCATTGCTTACTCAAGGCCCTCCCTCATCACTGCGCACGCGCGGCAGAGCCTTCCATGACTGCATGCTGAGCACCGTCGGTCTTCACCTCTCCTACAGCTCCCTAACCTCGCTTGATCTTCTCTCCTTGCCATAAAGCGCCCTGGCTCCACCCAAAGAACATTGTATTCTATCTCCTTAGCTCATCTCGCCTCCCAGACAAGCTTCTGCTCCTGTGCTTGGGCCTTCTCCTCTCCCTGTATTCTTCTCTACCTACTGCTCACCCAGGACTTGCTGTCTTGCAAATGCCTTTAAAATTATCTTTTATCTATTTATTTATTTGGTACAGGGTTTTGATACCCAGCTCAGACTCCTAATGATCCTCCCATCTCAACCTCCATAGCTCTGGAATAACAGGCGTGTACCATCACTCCTGGTTTGGGTGGTCGGCTAGGTACAGGGCCAGCATGGCATGTGGTACCAGGGATCCAGCACGTCCTTGTGCTTGCCAGGCAGGGGCTAAGACCATTGAGCTATTTCCCAGGCATGCAAATGCCTTATTTATTTTTTTTTTCCAGTACCAGGGATTGAATGCACTACATTTCTGCTCTAAAGTGATCTTAATGGATCTAGATACACAAACCTGATTTTTATGAAGTTACCTATTTCCTGATACCTCTCACATTCTACCTTGTATTTTATTTCTTGATGATTATCTTATCATACGTTCCAGAAACGATGCTATAATGTTTACCAGTGATTAAAGAAATCAAGAAATGGACACCATGACGACCTCAATGGGTCATTATTTGCATGAGTTATGAATCTTTTCACCCACTGACTAGCAGACAAAGATTTGAAGATTGCACAGCTAATTCAAAGGCAAGTCTAGTACTCAGCACATCATATGCATCTTGCTTTTGTGCTGTGTTACTTTCTGCCCAGCTATAAGGAATTATCTAACTTCTATCTCCTTTTAAATTTCTCCCTTCAAAATAAGCCTCTTGTTCTTTTCCAGCTGTTATGGTTTGTGTCTAGCTGTGCAGCTGGCGCAGCAGTGAGTGATTTGAGGGGCGGGGCCAGTGGACCGGGGCGGAGCTTGAGGGGTGGGGCCAGAGAGACCTGCTAACTGTTAAATTGATGGTGTGGAGAGCGTCGTCATGATCATCATCATCGTGGTTACTCTGGTGTCCCAGCCTCCTCAGAACCTGGGGAGGGGAGGGGTGTCTGCGACTGAGGCTGCCTGGGGCAGAGAGGAGATTCTTGTTTAGACAAGAGGCAGATTCTCCTGAGCAGATAAGGCTCTGAGGTACTGCTAAGTAATTCAGGCTATTTTAAACTATGAAACTTCCAGTAACTGAGCTAAATAAACCTTTCCTTCCCTCTTGTTGAGTGTCAGGTATTTGTCCCAACAATGAGGAAGAGCAATTTTTTTTTTTTTTTTCTGGCCAGTTCAGCCTGCCCTGCGGGTGGGGCTGATGCAGAATGTCATGCTGAGCATCAAGCCACATTCCCTGCACGCTTGCCCACGCAGGTGCGTTAGACAGCTGAGCTATCTCCCTGGCTGAGAAGAGTAACTAAGACACCAGCCTTGGTCCCTAAATATTCCCTTCTCAACAGATCCTCAATTCATAGTCTCAGTTGTCTCAAATATGGATTAAAACAATATTTTCCTGACTGAAATTCCAACATGAGATGTATCCCTAGGCCATGTTCTAAAATAGAAATCTGTGACTTTGTTTCTGTCCTTGATGCTGCTACATGCTTCCCCTGTTCCCTGACTTCCCTAGTGTGCCACGCCTGCTGCCGAGTTCCCAGGGAAGCTTCTGGGGCTTACCAGCTGCTAAGCTTTCTTCAGGGTTGAGGCCACTGTGCAGGAGCTCTCCTGAAGTGCTTCAAGTCTGAATCTGCACCTGCTTCCTGAAGGTCCACTGAAGCCTCTTGTTGGTCTTGACTTGAATCCTAGCCAGAGGCTCACAGCTGGAGATCCGGTGTCAGACTCAGGACAGGATGGAGTCGTGACCAGATCTCCTGCGGCAACTTCTCAAGTCAGACACGCCCTTCACACCCTCCAAGAACAACCACTGCACTGGTGAACCACGCTGTCTCAGAGGAGTGGGATATACTTAAGTGTATTATTAAACAGGGAACAGCAGCACTAAGAACTTTCTGCATTTTAAGGATTACATGATAAGCACTGAGCAGCCTTTATCTCAGACATGTCTTTCCATCACATACATTGCTCGTTTCCCATCGCAGGGGAGAAACTTAAAGACCAGTGGAAGCAAAATGGGAACAAACTCTGTTTGAAACTTTTACCCAAACTCTTAGCCACAATGCCATACGTAGTATGTGTCTTTTGATGGAAATTGTTTTTCTTGAGGCAGTACTAATACAGAAATGCTGTGTGCCTGTCCTTTGCACTCTGAACATCAGCACACTGACTGAATCTGCCCAGGTCCACCAGGCAATTATGTATCACAGGAACCCTAGGAACTGTGGGGATGGCAGAGGAATGCACTGAGAATGTCTACAGCCATGCTGTGCAGTGACTACTACAAGCACTGTAATACTCATCTTTATCTACCCCACTTACATATGCATGGAACATGAGTTGTTATAACCTGGTTATGGTTATGAAAACCATACAAAAGTCTAATACTCATTTCAGTTCTCCTAAGTGAGGCTGCGTGTGTGACCCTGGTCTCACCCCCAACTCCTCCTTTACTTGTAGTGCGCTGGGTCTCCTTAGCCTTACGCATCCCACACTCACCCAGTTCTAGTTCTCCTGTCTGAGCCCCGAAGCAGCCCTTGGTTACTGCTCCCAGCAGCACCTCTCAGATCCGAACTTTGGTTCTGTGAGTGAGTTGCGCAATCCTCGTACTTGGTTGTGATGAATATTTTAAAAACAACTGGACAGAATTGAACGAAATAGAAACTATCACACATCCATCCCATTACATCACAAAACTCTCAAGTGATAACAGGAAACCATATAGATGTGCATTTATCACATAGTCAGGTCATAACTTTTTAAAGTCATGTAACTAGTGACATACAACAGTCTCTGCATGTGTCCTGTACCAGTCTGGTCAGCTTTAGGCCAGACTCTGACAGTCACACCTATAATTTTAGTCCTTGGGAGCCTAAAACAGGAAAAGTATTTGATCCTGAGAGCTACAGACCAATCTAGGCAACAGAGGAAGACCCTGGCTCCAAGGGGGAGGTGGAGTGGTCAATTTTATCTTCAGAATCTTAGAGACAATGTACAAAGGTTGCTTCCTTTCAAATGTTTTAGTGACACGCCTCTGGCACTGCCTGGTTCTTTAGACCCTGGCCCCTGGGACCTGATCGCTCAGCCACCCACAGCGCCTTAATTGCTTTGTTGTTTTACATATTGTTAATTTTATTTTTATTTTCCTCATTGATTTATGCTTTCCACTTGTGATCTGGAAGAGCTCACGTGACATTTTTATTTCTGAAGATGTTTGTAGTTTCCTTGGCATGACTACATGTTCATCATCACCATCATCATCATAATCTAAAAGCTAAAGAATACTGGGGACAACAAGGGAGGTTGGGGAAAGCATAGAAGTAGCAGAGGAGGAGACAGCAAGATGTGGGAAGTAAGACCGAGCCAGCTTCCTGTAGGAACTCGGTTAGACATTCCTAACCCCACATATTACTTTCAGCTAAATAAATATCCTTTAACATGTAATGTGGGAAAGGGAGAGACAGCTTCATCAGTTCCCTAAGGCTTTCTCACTGTCGAGGCAAGTGTTATCCTTGAAGGATATGCCTCGTTGCCTTGTGCATGACTGCTCACATTTAAAAGCCACTGTGTAAGTATTCCAGAAGACCTAGTAGTCGAGGGCCTTTCCAAGGCCTAAAGGCCCTTGCAATTCACCGTATGCTCCACAACTTTCCTTCCTTTTACTGCTCTCCAGCAAAATGTGGCTGGAACAAATCACAGCTGTTGACTACCGTTCATGAATAAATCACGTCAAGGTCTCTGTGCGCATCTCAGAAATACATATGTCACATTAGATCAGCAAGCGGGACACGTAATGCTCACACAGCTTGGCAGCTGACACGGTGCACAGTTGATCACTGTCGCTGCTCTCCTGGTAACAGAGACCAAGCCAGTGATGCTACATCCAGTGGAGTAATGAGGTTAGATCTCCCTGTCTTCACTGCCAAGCATGGTATCACCCCACAAGAGATTGGGAAAAAAGTTAGAAAACTTTTCTTTTCTGAGGCAGGAGTTTGGACAAAATCTACCCAATATCAACAAGAATAAAGGAAGCGAAGGGTATTCTATCTTATCCAGAAAATAAAAGCCGAAGCAGGGAAAACCCAATGCATTAACCCACACAGAAACAGATAAGTGCTGTATAGCATTCTTGGGAGCAGAAAATACTCTGTGATGCTTCAGTAGGTATTCTGTTGTCCAACACACTGCCCATTGCACTGGCAGCATATGCCCAAAGAACTGAAATACACATCTAGATTAAAAGAAAAAAAAACTTGTACATGAATGCTCATAGCAACGTTACTCATAATAACTAAAGCACTAGAAAAAGTTTAAATATCCATCAGTTAATGAATGGAGAAGCAACATGTGCTATATCCACACAGTGGGAAATAATTCCTCCATTGAAAGGAATGAAGTATCAATGTGGGACAGTACAATGAGAAGCCTCAAAAACACTGTGCTGAGTATAGAAGCCTATCGCAAAATACAAGGCATTGTAGAATTTTACTTCTCTAAAATGTCTCAGAAAAAAGATTCCATAAAACCCAAGGAAGAGCAGAACTGCACGAGGGCTGGCTTGGGCGAGCCCACAGCAGTGGCTGCTGAGGCGTGTGAGAGTCCCTCCGGACGTGAGGCAGCTGCTCCTCAGGAGCTCTCAGGGGTGCTCACTCAGCTCCCATGATTACACAAAGAGTACTGAAGTGTACAATTAAATGGGTGAGTTTGATGATATATTAATCATATTTCAATAATACTGTTCTAACCTCTTCATATACAAATATGTAGAGGTAAATGTGTGAAAGAAATCAACCTCTAGTTTTACTAGGCACCATATATTGAAGCCTACTAAAGGCAAAAATATAACAGTTTCTAAAGCAAAAATGCTTTCATGGAAGCTAGTTTTAAAATGGACACTTCTTAAATGGAAACAGATATCTGATGTTGCATCAAACCCCAATAAGATAAATAAGACATGTTCCTAATTTCTAAAGAAACCTCTAAACCATTCATTCTGTTCAAAAAGAAAATTTGCATCTTCCAGAGACAGTGTATATTGGTGCTGTCTAAAGTCAAAGGGAGGGGCTGGGGAGATGGCTCCGTGGTACAAGCGCCTGCCTGGCAAGTGCAAGGTCGTGAGTTTGAACCCTGGTCTCGCAAAAAAAAAAAAAAAGTCAAAGGGAAAGCAAAGCCAAGGTCTTGGTTCCTCTTGTAACTGGTCACTGCTGCTGAAAAGCAATACCTGGCACCACCAACAGAAAGAGGAGTTTTCCGTTAGGCCCCAGTCACTAGAGGTTTCAGGTCCTAAGCTACTGGCTCCAAGATGAGGTGGCAGGGCAGAGAGATCACAGAGAAAGAGCAGCTCACAGGTGGGGGAAGCCAGAGGGAGAAGAAGGGAGCAGGAGAGGAAGATAAACTATTCTGGCCCCCACCCCAGCCACGCCCTCTTCCAATCCGACCCTACCTTCCAACAGCAACTCCAATCGGCTACCAGACCCTACTGTCCAACGGACTTCCCAAAGCCCGCCTGTAATCACAGGAGCCTCCTGAGGACAAACCATAGCATTCACATTCCTAAAGGTCAGCTTTTCCCTTCATGTTCCCTTAGTAACAAACTGGTATTGAATAGTTATTGAGTTGAGCAGCACAGATGCAAATGATGTTTGCATTTTTTCCTTCTTAGCATGGTGAGCTGCGGGGTTCCTGTGGGAAGTCTGGGTATGAGAGCAAGAAAGTTCTGCAGGAAGAAGAAAGCTGCTCTCTTCATGACCCCTGGGACTGTGTGGAGATCTGGCACCTCACCACTTCAGGACATCATAAAACACAGACAAGGCTTTAGAGATGCTTTGACGGGGTTTAGCACCAAGATCGAACTCAAGACCTTGCACTTTCCAGGCAGATGCCTGTGCTGCCGAGCTAGCTCCTCAGCTCAAGGTTTTGAGTTTTCAGAAATTTCTTCTCTACTGAGACCCCCTCCACCCTACTCCCCCATACACATTCCTAAACAATAGAAACAAAGTTCAGGCCAAACAAGATATGTTATAACCACTGACATGAGTTCAAAGGGCCACTGGGAAGGCATGATCCTTGAAAGTCAATCCTTTCCTCTCATTACTAATTCAAGATGGCGCTTTCATATCACCCTGTGGGTTCATATTTTAAATGTTTTGTGTGTCTACAAAGAAAAAATATATATATAGGTAGTAGAAACCATCTCATTATTGTTTATAAAGCATATTATAATGGTTTTATCCCAGAAAACACTGTTTGATTTCTCTCTGATGGGATATTACATGCATCATCTTTTGACATTGAGAATTTTATTTCAAAATGTGTCCCCTGGTAAAGAAGCTGGTCATGTAGTTTGAAATTGCACAAATGGAAACCTGGAAATTAAAATTCTATTACAGTCTTACTACTAATTATTAATGGATGTGTAATGTTATACTACATACCCTTCTGAAGTCTCAGGTTCTTCACCTACAAAATAAGACATCTGGACCAGGAGCTTTCTTCACACAAAGCATCTTGACATTTTCTACCACATTTGTTCACCTGCTTTCTTTTTCCCTATTCTCACAGCCTTTTGTTCTTTCCTTGTCTTTTGTAGGTGGCCTATATCTACAAGGTTATAGGGTGAGTGAACAGATCCATAGCTTCAAACAATCAGTAATTGAACTCAAACCTCCCTCAGAAGAATTCAAGACTTTCTATTTCTGTGCAGACAACAAGGCAGAAAACCAACGGTAAGACAAGGACTTCATAATCCATCCCTTTTATAGCTCCCGACAAGGCCTTTGTGGAACATCTTTGTCCTTATTCTCCGGTATCACATTTTCAGTAAAATCTCTCGCTCTCTTTGAGGTCTCCATAGTTAATATTCTTTAGGACTTTTTCACCTTATAATGTCTTCTCATATGACTCTGCTAGAAGAATATTTTAATGGAAAACTAGTCCCCAATTCTCCCTAAATCAGTATCTGCTTTAGATTTCGATATGAAAAGCCCATTAGCACCATACTGTACAGTATTGTAATTCATCAATCCATAAATCTTTATTTCATCTCTTTTCTCATATGTGTTGGCTGTTTCTTTATTGCAAGCCACTGAAGGGCACAAAACTGGCCTTGGTGTGACATATTCGGCATCCAAATTGGTATCCACAAATGAAAACTTAGTTCATAATGACTCTGAAAAGTAGAATCAATAAAGTTAACAGTGACAAAACTGCCAGACATGGCAATGTTCTCTGAGGTAGAAAGAGCATCTCCCTCTGCCCCTAGAGTCTCCCTGACCTGACTGTAATCCCCCAAATGTCAAGGGCCTTCCATCTCCTGCCTATGATCATGGCAGCCCCTGCTCCATGACCATGCTACACCAATCTTGACCAGTTTATCCAAAGGCCTGGAGAAAGGAAGATGGCCTAACAAAGAATTTTCCAGTACCCTAGTAAAGCAGATGACATGATGTACATTTCTAGACACATTTGCAAGAACTAGATATACAGTTTTAAGCCAAAGAAATAGAAGTACAAAAGTGGAACGATAAGGATCTCCATCAAATGTCCATTTGGAGTAAAAGATTAAGGATCTCTTCAACCTGCTTCAATAGTGTAAAGCTTGCCTGTGTCTCTCACCTCAAAGAATGTGCTGGAGCCGAGGATTGTGCCTACCAAATAGCTAACTATTTTGCCAGAACCTTCTTCTCATGAATACAATCTGGAGAGCAGTTAAAGGTGAGCTCGACCAACTAGAAGAAAGAAAGGCCAATGCGCTAGAGTTACCTGCCATATGATAAAATCCACTGGCTTCTCCAGGAGAAGAAATTAATGGTTCCATCTCACTGCTACATTCGTAGGAGACTTCATCAGCCCAAAACAATACTGAATCATTATGGAGCTGCTTCAAAGCAGAGTAGCTGATTGCCACTAAGTACATGGAACTCTGGGTCCACAGGCCACTCCATTTTCCTCTAAAGTTAAACTTACAAAGTAGCAGAAACTGTATCCCCTCTCAGAGAGTCATGAAGCACATTAGCCAGTGAGTGCTTCTGAGACACAGCTGGAAACACTCCTGGCTAACTCATTTTGGCAGTAGTTGGTATTATTTTTAATCTTATTTTTATTTCTTTTTTATGTTATGGCCAGCTCAGCCTGCCCTGGGGGTGGAGCTGGTGCAGCATGCAGTGCCAGAAACAAGACCACAGTGCCTGTGGTTGCTTAAGCTTTCCTAAGCAAGCACATTAAACTGCTGAACCATCTCACCAGCCCCAGTATTATTTTTAAATGACATTTCCCCTGGAAATAATGCTTGTATGCACACATTTTATTAAAAAATTGATCAAGAAAATCAAAAGAAAAAAAAGGAGGCTTAACTGGAGAATTCATTATGATTTTCTTGAATGCAATAAAAATATTTTGTTTGCATAGCAATATTTGACTACTGTAGCTGTGATCAACTTAACTTTGAAGTTAAATAGAAAAGAATAAAAGGCTAATAACAATTTCTAAAACACGGCAGGAGTAGCTCCATGAATCACTGTTAGCAAGCATCGTACTCTCTTCTAATAATACTTTTTCCTATCTGTTTTTATGTCTATTATTGCATAGTCCATATTTGATATTTTACCTTCCTAATCAATCCCAAAACTAAGGAGCATGGCTAGTGTCATTAATTTTAAGTTCAACAATCAAGAAAAAACAATGAGAAAAATATATTAACATGTTACCTTCCCAGAGTCCAACCTATTCTAAATGAATGTTTTTCCTACAGATGGATCACAGCTCTGAAAACATCTATCAAGAAGTGGCTGCCTTTGCATCAGGCTATTCAAGACTTCATGAATCGACCTCTAGAAGAAACCAAAATGTGAAATAAATGCTAATTCTTAACAGAAAGTATCTACAAGATCAGAACCAACTTATCATAGGAAAAAAAAAAAAAAAAAAAAAACTTGACATAGTTTCCCAAATGAATGTTCCTTTAATATATTAAAACCTGTGATAAGATTATGATTTTGCTTTTGACCCAGAGCACCAATATTTAATATGATGTTCAGATATACCAATAATATCATATTATTTCTCCCTCAAGCTCAACATTAACCTTAAAGTATAGTAGACTCCCTAATCTCATGTTTTGAAAGCTAAAATGTGTTAAAAATTTTAAATCATGCTTTATTTTATATTCTTTGTTAAATGTTCCATTCTGGCTTTGGGAGTATGCTCTCTACAGTGATGGTAGGCCATGCTGCAGGAACTGATATTTGGGAAAATTAAGATCACAGAAATGAAATAGCTTAAATGATGAGTGAATATTTTAGTAACATCTTCTTTTAGGTCATGTTATAATGAATAGCACCAAGTGTTCACCAGGACTTTCCAGGTTAAAAAAATCATAAAAAATATTGTTAAGAAAACTAAAATAGTGAGTTAGATTGAATTTAGGAAAAGGCGTGGGTCTCAGTCACTCTGTGAATTCCTATCACACCAAAAATATAAAACAAGCAAGAATGTTCCATTCTTGGTCCTGAAAGTCAAACTGAGAAAAATTTGAAAGAAATTCCATGCATTGACTTCATTTTTCAGTAGAAGAATCCCTATGTTGTATCCAGATATTGTGACACATTTAGTTCTATGGAACATGGGTTAGAGATTCCAAGGGGCTCAGCTGTAAATATAAGTACACGGGGACAAATCATGGAGATAGGACACAGACCAGAGAAGAAAGGAGGTGGAGGAAAGAAAACCTTGGGGTTTTTTATTAAATTATAATATTTCAGCCCTCATAAGGATCTTGCATCTCAACTTTTCTTCACAGATGAGGCTCTGGGAGTTACCTTTCCACTGAAGATTGTACAGGGTGCTCACGGCAGAGCTGGAATTCAAACCAAGTCTCTGCCTCTAGTCTTTTCCTTCCATCTTCCTTCTCCTCATGACCGCCAGGAACTGAGCTCTTATTTCAGGCACAGAGAAATAACTCATGACTCAGATTCTCCAATACAGCTAGTCTTCCTCCGAGAACCTAAACAGATCCATTCCAGATAAGTCCTGTTTACATTGCACAATCCAGCATCCACCCTTCTCTTAGATCCTCTCCTGATAGAATCTCTAAAGAATCTCTTGTACATCCTCAGAAGCTGCTGGGAAGATGACAAAGGAGCCAAGAGAAATGTTTTCCTGAAGTTGACCCCAGAGGCATGAGGCCTGTACATAAGATGAAAACTCCTTGCTAATGGTGGTCATACTGAGTTAACTGCTGCCACACACCATCCCGCCCTTGTCATACATTACTCATAGCATTTTCGTAAAGATAGGGCAAGTATATATTTATCCTCTTCCTGGATAAGAAAACTAAAGTCCAAGTCACTGGGCTAAGTGCGCTAAGGTCACAGACCGGAAGTAGCAGGGATAAGGTCTGAACTAGAACTCACTGGATACCGAGTGTGTGCTGCGAACACTGTTTATCTGCCTTCTCACAATAGCAGTGGGCCTGCAGCAGCCAGGAAATATGGCTCGCAGCAGGTGCTCGGTGAACAACTGAAGACTGAGCAAAGAGCCGGTGGAGCACCTGCTCGAATTTGCCAAAAGGCTAAGCCTGACGTGCGCAGTCAGATGTGGACACGTAGCAGGCTGATCTACTTTTCCCTCCTTCTTGAGTCTGTTGGGGATGGAAGCCTAATGCATCTTGGGAAATGTTCTTAATTTTAGAATTTTTTTTTTTCCTTTTTGGTGAAGAGATCATAAATCTATGAGAATCACATGGAAAGCAAAATCAGTCTCAATGTAAAAATTCTCACTCACAAAATATCTTCATGACGTGATTGCTCAGGTCTGCAGAATTTTCCAGGAATGAGAACAAGGTCTGGGGCATATTTCTGAACTTTGAATGTTGATACCATTCATCTTCTAACAATTTATGTGAACACTTGAGTTGGAGAAAACTGTACTCACCTCTGACTGGGTTATTTGCTTTTGTTTCTGCCTGCAGAGGAAAGCTCTGCTCCATTATTACAGGAACGCCAGGGTGACGCGCTGGCTGCCTGACCACGGCACCGTCTGTGCAGCCCGTGGCAGGGTTGCAGGAAGACAACAAACAATGCGGGGAGTGGATGGAGGACTCTGGGTATCTAACATGAATGTTACTGCTGCTGCTGCTGCTGCTGCTGCTGCTGCTGCTGCTGCTGCTGCGAGACCTAGCTATGATCGTGTCAAATACCGGGAGAACAGAGAGACCATTTTTGGAAGAGAGGAATGTCTGTTGTTAGCTGAATAGTTTTTTATTATGGTATTAAGTTGTTGAGAGCATTTCAGCACATGTACTTGGCCTAGGCAGCTTCTCCTAGCACGTGGACATCTTACGCCCTCACAAGCCTTCTTTATCTGGGCTGTGGCAAACAATAAATGCAGCTGTAGTAGTTTCTTTTTTTTTCTTTTTTTTTTTTTTTTTTTGGTCTTTTTTTGACAGGGTCTCGCTATGCAGTTGAGGCTGGCCTTGAGCTCACTTTTGTAGCCCAGGCTGGTCTCGAACTCGCACCAATCCTCCTGCCTCAGCCTCCCGAGTGCTGGGATTACAGGCGTGAGCCACCACGCCCGGCTTGTAGTAGTTTCTTGAGGACTTCACAATGCTTTCTGGCAGAGAGGAGGTTAAGAATGAGGAAGAAATAGTGTGAGTGTTGGCATTATTTTCACACTTAATGATCTATAGAAAATACTCTAAGTTAAACTGTAGGCCTGGTGTGCTGGCACACAGCTGTGATCCCAGTGTTCAGGAAGTTTAGGCAGGAGGATCAATATGAATTTGAAGCCAGCCTGAGCTGGAGTGAAACCCTGTCTCAAAACGACAAAAAGAAAAAAAACAAATTTCACTGAATTCTTTCGAAAATGCATGCATTATGTTTGTTTGTTTGTTTGTTTGTTGCACTTAAACATCACTGGAAAAAGAATAGAATTTCAATTAACGTGAAATCCTTACTTGAGATTGTAGAAATGTAAGCAGGACTAGTGCTGGAATTGATGTGTTTAAGTTCTCAGACAACAACAAAGGGCAGATTATGGATTTCTGGGTCAGAGTTCTCAAAATATTCACTAGGTTCAATCCCAAGGATGGCCTTCCAGTTGCTAAAACCTTATTGGTAAGTCGCTTTGGTAAATTTGACAGGATCTTCACCAGTCGTCCTGGAAATTCTCATCTAAATACGCATGCTCATGAGGTTCCCTCAGAATCTCAGCTGTTGAGGTAACACCTAGCATCAGAGTGCTTCATCGGATAATGTGCAAACTAGGAGGAAAGTGGATGCAGTGGAATGACACCCTCAAGTCGAAAAGAGCCTGGGGAGAGTCCATGTTCCATAAAACTGAATAATGGATTTCAGGAATAATGGAGGTTAAGAGCAGAGTGGATTTGTTGGAGGGAAAGAAAACTCCTGTCCAAGAGAGAAATACAATGGTGATTTGAGCAGGTTGCCCTGGTATCTGCTGCTTCCAGAGATTGTTATAGAGTAAAACCATCAGGTGAGACAGATCTAAGGTGCAAAACATGGGAACTCGCACATGATGTGGGTCAAAAACTATGGTCAAGCAATGAAGTTACAAGCACAGCTGCTCAGTTAAAATTGATTAAATCTAGGACCAGATGGAAAGGTGAGTCATGTAGCAAGTGGGCACGCATACGGGACAGGGGCCTACTTGTAGGGGTTGGATTAGTGACTCTGCTAGCTTCCTCAAGGTGATTACCTATCGGTCCGAGAAGCTTATCTTTAGGGAGGTAAGCATTTTTCTGATCTTGGGTTTTTAGGTCTGGCTCATGGCCGGTATGTCTGACTCTCACACAGTTCAATGTATCTTACTGTCCATGTGGTCTCCTAAAGGGCCTACAGCTGTCAGACTGCCTATAATATTTCTAGCTAATTCAGCTGTCTACTACAAGATCACTGGATTCTTCTGTTCGTGCTTTCCCAGTAGAACTGTATTCAGTGAAAACAAATCAACAAGCACTTAGAACACAATAGTCTGTTCCCTTAGGAAAGGGACACAGAAAGCAATCTGTGTATTTCCTTCTCTGTGTCACCCTCAGAAGCTGAGAAAATATTCCCCATGATCTCACCTTCAAAACTCCCAAGCTTCTGCCTGAAATTGGAACAATATTTTTGTTCCCACCTTTTAAGAAAAATACACCTCATCCATATGTTTTGGCTAGTGGTGAAATTTCCTTTTTTATTCAACTCTGCCAAGCAATGGCAAATGTGAGAGCTAATGAACCTATACAACAACTTTTTAAATGTAAATTCTCAACTCTAATGATGAATTCACATCACATATATGCTTACCATGTTTACATATGCATTTGGGGTTACTAAGCACTTTTTTGAAGTGGTTCTTATGTTTCAAAGTCTTTCTTTTTAAAATAACATCCACTCTTGGGCAGCAAAGTGTTTCTTCATAGACAATTAGCCTAAAGCAGATGAATATCCAAGACACATAAGTAAAGTACTGAATATTTTAGTTATTGGTCCATTTTTTGAAACAGAATTGAAGGATCTCATATCTAAACTTATGTCTTCAGGGAAATAGGAATGTGTCTGTCCTGATATCTCCATGGCCTGAAACATACACTAATGTTCAATATTCATTTAGTAAAAGTACAAGTCACTGAGTTCCATTTACTGATCTCATCATAGGTAAAATCTAAATCTGATGATTTTCAGTTTATACTCTAAGTTACATTGAGACTTTAGGCCCTAAAACTTTTAGAAAGTTATAGGGACAATATTAGCATCAATTTATTAATATTATAGGCTATAGTGGCATAGTCCCTGGGGGTAACCTGACTCAAAAGGGTATGGGAATGAGAAGAAGCTCCAAATATATTTCTTTCTGATCCACTGGTTGTGTGCGTCTTCCTCATTCTTTCTCCTTGAAAGTTGACTTTAATTGACATGGGGCATGAGTGCATGAATTATAGGTCTTAAAACCCAGTGAGGGTAACAGTCCCTTATCAAATACACACACAGAAAGGTTCCTGTTAAGTACATGGTCAAAAGATGGACCAGCAAAGTCTACATAGTATCAAGTATCTCTCTCTCCAAATCCTCACAATAAAGCATCTTGCTTTGCAGAATTGGACCCTGGATGATACCTCAGCAGCTTCTGTTCAAACTGAGTTGCTATTATTTGCCATTAAAGAGACCTGAATGATTCAGTTTATAAGTCAAGACATTTTAAGAGAAGGCACTGTTACTGAGACCACAGATATAAATAGGAAATGTCCCTGGCAAAGAGGAACTCATCTTGCCTTATGAATAATCCACAAACTAGTGTCCTCTGCTTCCTAATGCACATGGAAGAGCATGATTTCAGAGGTCAGGTTCAAGTTGATGTATTCTCAGATCCAGTTTCTTGTGGGGGAATAACTTCTCTCTTTCAATCCCGAGCCCAACAAATTAAGAAATAAATTACCCGTGGCCTAAGAGGTGAGATCATGTGACGAGTGTTACAGCCCAAGAATTTTGTGGACCTGGCTGTACATTTGCTTGATGTGGGGTAGTGGGAGAAGGGTTGCCTTTCCCCAGCATGGAGTCTTTAGAAAGCCACTTGATATGATTCTTTCTTTCTTTCTTTCTTTCTCTTTCTTTCTTTCCTTCTTCCTTCCTTCCTTCCTTTTCCTTTTCCTTTCCTTTTCTTTTCTTTCTTTTTTTTGTTGTTGTACTGGGAATCAAACTCAGGACCTTGTGCTTGCCAGGCAGGTGCTTATGCTGCTGAGCTGTATCCCCAGCCCCTTATGTGATTTTATCCTGCTTATATAAGTTTAACAATATAAGAGGAGACCTTGAAGCCAAAGAATTCTCATCCAAATGACTACAGCTTAGTAACTTTGTTTGTCATCATTTGGTGAATGCTAACAGAAGAAATTTCTTTGCCAGGCAAAAGCAGAAGCAACCACAACCAGACACCACTAAGCTGTTTCTAGCTCAGATGCTAGTTCACTGAATCACCTGCTACAGGTCATTTGATATTCAGACGGTTAATTTCCTCACCTGTGTTTTTGTACTCTATAGACCCAATTGAAAAATGGATTTCAAAACTAGGTTACTTAAGCAAAGCTTTTTTTCTTTGGTACCTGGGATTGAACCCAGGACCTTGCACTTCCCAGTCAAGCGCTTATTCTACTGAGCTATGTCCCCGGCCCAACTTAAGCAAAAGTTCTTGAGGAGACCTTCCACTCTGCACTCCTGGGCCCTCCAGAGGCAGCCCAGGCCCATCCTGCGTGTAAGACCTTCTGCTCCAAGCAAAAGTTCTTGAGAACTTACTCTTTCACCTAAACTGCTATTAGTAGGAGTAATTATATAGCTAGGAGCAATTTATAATAAATTACAAAGTAATCCACGATGATGAGAAAAGGACAGTTATGTGTAATTAAAGTGATAAATTGTAACACAAGCACAGAAAGACACTGTCTGAATGATAATGAATGGAAAACCTGACCTTTTATACAACTTCACTACTCTGTTGATTCGGCAGCGGAGCAATGAAGTGTCAAGTTGTGAATGTGAGTTTGAATGGGGAGCCCCCTTGGGTAAATGTCACGGAGCCATGGAGCCTCGCTGAGTCTTCTGTCCTGATAAAATTTCCCTCTCAGTCTTTGCAGCTCAATACGCACACTTGTCCACTTGTCCTTCGTACTTCATCAGCTTCTCTCTCTCTCTCTCTCTCTCTCTCTCTCTGTCTCTCACTATCTATAACTTATAAGCATATATAAATTGTTATGCAATATATATAATTTGTAAGCATATGTATAAATGTGTTATGCTATATATATATATATATATATATATATATATATATATATATCTTAAGGCAATATATTGATGGCAGTGTTTCAATTGAACAAAAAGTCCCTTGAGATGTAAGAGCGGTAGTGTCAGTTCCAGTCCCAAGCTAGGTGCCGTGGCACGATGCTGTGGGCTCAGCTCTTTAGAAGCTGACTCAGGAAGATCCGTTGAACTAATGCATTTTATTTTGTTTTCTTTTTCTTTTCCCCTCCAGGAACTGGGGATCCGACCTTGCACTTGCCAAGCAGGCACTTGTGCCCCTGAGCTATCTCCTTGGCCTTTGAACCAATGCATTTGAGAATAGCCTGCATAACAAAACAAAGTCAAGTCTTAAAAATGCATAACACAAACAATTACCCTCCACTGTAGTCCTAAAAATAGGCTATCATTAAAATTGAGCTCCCCCCCCCCGTATTTCCCCTTCTCCCAAAATTACCTTTGTTTTTTCCTCCTTATAAACTGTTCTGTTTTTACTTTAGGAGCATCCATCCTACCCCATATGCAGTAGCAGCTTAGAACCCTGTGCATATCACTTTAACTAAAGAAAGTAGAGGTGACGTCCTGTGCATTGCCACAGAGGTGAAAACGTCAATGTTCTGCTGAAACTAAACAAATGTGTCATGTCAAATAAGTCCATTGCTCCAGCATAGTTCAGCATGCCTCGCTGAAATCCTATATGGTGCAGAAATCAAGTAAAATAAGTACAGTCTGCTGGCAAAATCATGAGGGGTTTGATTCTTCTCCTCTGTATTGGTCAAAGTGCAATAGGTCACCCCTCAATTAGCAAATAATAAATTCAACAGGTAGGAAAATAAGACTAAAGTGTTAACAGATTTAGTCAAAATCAAGTTAATTATTTAAGTGTACACAACTTTTTAGTCTCTCTGGTCATTCATTCATTCATTCATTTGTTCCTTCATTTATTATTTTAAATACATGCCCAGCATTGGAGAATAGCAGGTCAGTAAGCAAGTCATCATTCTCACAGAGGAGCTGATCTCTGCAGAAGTCTACCAGTAAGCCAACCATATCATAAATAAATGAGTAAATAAATACAAAGGATGACAAGTGCAGGAAAAGAAATAGCCAGCTCATTCTAAGAAAAAAAAAAAAAATAGTATTAGTTCAACAGAGTGGACAGGAAAGCCTTTTCATTAAAGTCAGACCCAGAAGTTGAAAGTAGGTAGGTTTTTCTTTCAGCAAAGAAAAAGCAAATAAATCATTAGAAAAGTTTTCAGATGCAAAAATGATTGCTTAGTGTGGAGCTGGAATTTCCTCTGCACCAGGCCAGGGGAGATGAATCAGATACACCAAGGCCAGCATGGAGACGAGGTGATCATGAACAGGTGCGAAGCCCAGGCTCAGTGCCATATCTGAGGTGACCTAGGAAGTGTGAATAAAGTCACTGTGTTAGGGTCCTATGAGGGTAGACATTGCTCGAACATTGTGGTCTCAAGTATTTTATCAAAAGCATACAAATCCTAAATGAATTAACTAGCCATTAAAGGAACACTGCTCAAATTTGCGATGCTATACATTTCCCTTGTAATTTTTGACTAAGGTAACGTATTCGTGACATTGCCAAATCCCTGTCACTACTGCTGTTACTAGCATTCAGTGAGAGCAGAACCAACAGATACGAATTGTGGTTCCTTACTACTCTAACTTTTGCCATTTATACACACATTGATGGATTCGTTTTAGGTAGCAAGATGTTGTAAGCCAAACAACTTCTTCATTCTCCAACGATTTGGCTCCGTTGAATATTGCCATTGTTAATGGGTCTTTAATAGGTTAAATACTTTCATAATTTAGTTTTGTTCTCCTTCAAACCCTCCATTTATATCCCTAAAACTCTGCCAGTTCTCTCAAAAATCATGCTTAAAAAAATTTCTCTGCCAATATAAAAATAACTCAAAGCACAAGCCCTAAAAGCATAGGTCAACTGTGTCATATACAAAGAAAACTCAATACATTCTTTTGTTACATAATAAAATTCTTGCTTTGTGCTATAAAACAGAGACATAAAACTGGTAAATGATTTGCTGAGATTATAAAGAAAAGCTATGATGGAAAAGAGAAGTAACACCTAGTCCAGCAAGAAGAATAAATTATCTTAAAAATAAACCCTATCAAAAGATGACCACCTGCAGCCTTCTGGCCAGAGTTCCTCTGAGTCTAGCCACCCCTCCTCACTCTGAACACTGCCAGTGAGAATCAGCAGCCCCAGCCCAACTCCTCCATCTTTGCTGCCAGAGTTTCATTGAGTCTGGTCACCCATCCTCAACTTGAAGCCCACCAGGGAGAAATGACACCACAGTGACCTGCAGGATTGTTGGGGAGACCTACTCTGTGCTAATCCATCATTAAGAGAGCCTTGCACAACTTTAGTGTGCATGGACCATCATGAAATCCTTTTCCAACTGGAGCTTGTCTCCTTCTCCTTAATGGAGTAGAAACCACATTGAAACCCACACAGCAGAAGCTTTGGTGGACCTACCCTTCCCTCCCATTGTCCTGAGAGCCTTGCTGACCTATACCCTGCCCGCCTACCATCACTGTAAAAATTGACCAAAGGAAGTAACAAAAGGTAATCTCAGACCTCTAGTGCTCCCAAAACAAGTGCAGGAGACAAGGTCATAGAACTTGGAAGCCACACACCTGAAATTTCTGAGATGATAGCAACTGAAGTAAAGATACAACTCCATCAGGCTACAGAGGAAATCAGACCAGAAATAATCTCTCAGGTAGAAAAGAAATGACAATCATGAAAGAATTATTTGAATCATCTAAGGAAAACACAGATACACAGATCTAAAAAAATAGAGGGGAATAGGAAACCAATGAAGTATTGAATGAACAGTACAGAAAATAATTAGAATGCATGAGACTGATTCAAATAGATATCCAAGACATTAAGTATTCCATAGAAAGCCGGAAAAACAAATTGAACAAAACTGAAGATAAAATTTCAGACTTTGAACATACCATTTTCGCTAGTGAATATGAAAGGAAACAGCTCTTAAAAATAATGAGAAGCCAGCCGTGGTGGTTCACGCCTGTAATCCCAGCACTCGGAAGGCTGAGGGAAGAGGATTGGTGCGAGTTCGAGACCAGCCTGGGCTATAAAAGTGAGCTCAAGGCCAGCCTCAACTGCATAGCGAGACCCTGTCTCAAAAAGACAAAAATTAAAAAGAGAAACCAGGAAATAACAATTCAACAGCTTCAAGGTAATGCAAAGAAAAATACTACAAGACTAGTAAGTATCAAATATAGCTGGAGAAAACACAGAAGACATAAAAAAGTATTTGCAGAAGTAATAGCAGAAAATTTCCCAAGCCTGGGAAAAGAATTGATACATAGGCAACTGAAGCATATAGAATTCCAGCTAGCCATAATAAAAATAAATTATCACCCAGACACATAATAAACAAAATCCCAGAAACTGAGGAAAAGAACAGAATATTAAAAGGTGTTACAAGAAACAGATCACCTATAGTGGAAAGCCCATCAGAATCATGGCAGATTTCTGAACACAGACCAAGAAATCAAGAAGAGCTTGGAGTAAGATATTTGAAGTCTGTTGTGTTTTGTACATAGGTGTTCCCCAAAGCCTCATATAGCCAATGGGATGGCGTCTAGAGTTTGTGATTAATTAATGATCCAATGAAGGGATTATGGATGTGAGTGCTACCCCTACCTTAGGGTGGGTAAGCTACATTACAATATAAAGAGGGGAAAGAAGCATGCTAACAGGAGTTGCTGCACCCTTCCTCTGGCTTTTTGCTGTTCTCCACAGCCATGAGTGGCTGATCTCTGCCATGTGCCACTCTGCCCTGCAGCCAGCTGAGTATGGACTGAAACCTCTATTATCTGTGTGCCAAATGAACCTTTCTTTCTTAATTTTGGGCGTTGGGTATTTTGTCCCAGCAACAAGAGAAAAGTAGCTAGGACAGTGTCCTGAAAAGTAAACAATTTTCAGTCTAGATTGATGTATCCTGGAAAATAAACTATAAATTTAATGGAGAGTGTAGAAACTTCCATGACAAAGAACAACTAAGGAAATTCATGACAACCAAACCAACCTACAGAGTACTGACAGAGTTTTTAGAAAGACACAAAGATGACCACAATTTCAACAACAGAAGAGAACTACTAAGCAGAGCAAGTGACTAAGCAAAGGAGAGAAGTAGGGGTCCTACAGTAGGAAAACCATGTGACGAAGATAAGCCAATACATATCAGTTATAATTGTCAATGTAAATGGTCTCAGTTCACCAATCAAAAGAAACAGACTGGCAGACTTGGTAAAGAAGCAATGTCCAACAATATAATGCATACAAGAAATGCATTTAACACAAAAAAGAAATTAATAGACTGTCAAAGGATGGAAAACAATATTCCATGTGACAGAAATAAAAAAAAAAGCAGGGGTAGCTATTCTAGTCTCTGACTAAGTCAACTTCAAACCAAGTGTGATTGAAAGAGATGAAGAAGGTCACTACATACTAGTTAAGGTAAAATTGCAAGAGGAAGAGATAACAGTTATACATATATATGCACCTACATATAGAAGCACCCAATCATCTGACAGGAAAAAAATCTAATAAGCAATAACATAATTATATTGGGGGACTTTAACAATCCATTGACACAAAGAGATAGATCCACCAAGTAAACAATGAGCAAAGAAGAAGCAGAACTATAAGCAATCTAAAGTGCCTGCTTAGCAAGCTTAGGCAAGCGCAAGGATTGCTGTTTGATCCTGGCACCACATGTCACGCCAGTCCTGCCTCCAGGGCAGGCTGATCTGGCTACACCAAAAATAAAATAAAATAAAATAAAATAAAATAAAACGTAATAGAACTAAATCAAACTTGTAAAATGAACTTAATTGACTTTACAGAGTGTTCCACCAAACAGTGTCAGAATACACAATCTTTTCTCAGGTGCACATGGGAAGTTTTCCAAACTAGATCATGTGCTAGCATGTAGAACTGCTTAAGTAACTGAAAAGGAATCAAAATTATTCCCTGAATATTTTCAGACCATCGTGTAATGAAACTAGAAATTATTGACAAAAGAAATAGCAAAAACTCTATAAACACATGGAACCTAAATCATAAACTCCTAAATAATCAATGGGTCATGGATGAAATTAAAAAAGAAATTAAACAATATTTACAATCAAACAAAAATGCCGATACAATTTACCAGAACCTGTGGGATGCAATGAAAGCTGTTTCGAAAGCACAATTTATAGTATTAAATTCTCACATAAGGAAAACAGCAAGCACAAGTAAACAACCTTATGATGTACCTCAAACTCTCACAAAAAGAAAAGCAAGTCAAGTTTAAAGCCCAAAGAAGGCAGGGATTTATAAAGATCAGAGCAGAAATAAATGGAATGGAGAGGAAGCAAACAATACAAAGAGTTAATGAGTTGAAGAGTGGGTTCTTTGAAAAAATAAATAAAATTGATAATCCACTACCCAAGCTCATTTACAAAAGGAAAGAACAATTCAAATTCATGCAATGAGGAATGAAATGGGTGAAATTACTACTGACCCTATAGAAATTCAGAAAACTATCAGCACTTAATTCTAAAATCTTAACTCTCACCTAATGGAAAATACAGAAGAAATGGACAGATTCCTAGATATATAAGAACTACAAAATTTAAATCAAGAAAATATGGAAATTCTGAATAAGCCAGTATTAGTCAATGAAAATGAAAATGCAATAAAAAAAAAATCTATCAATGAAGAAAAGTCCAGTTCTTAATGGATTCATAGATGACTTCTACAAGAAATTTAGGTAGGACCTAATGACAACTCTTCTCAAACTACAAATTGAAAGGGAAGCAATTCAGCCAAACTCATTCAGGGAGGCAAGTATTACTCTGATATCACAATCAGAGAAGGACTCAACCCCTCCCCCCCCCAAAAAAAACATTTTAGGTTAATCTCCCTAATGAACATATATACAGAAATCCTCAATAAAATACCAGCAAACAGAATGCAACAAATCATCAGGAAGATTATGCATCAAAGTCAAGTGTTATTAATTCCAAGAATGCAGGGATGGTTGAATATACAAAAAAAAAAAACCAGTACACTAAATCAACAGAGCCAAAGGGGAGAAAAAAAAACACATAATCATCTCAATAGATGCAGAAAAAGCTTTTGAAAAAGTATAATACCCATGCATGATACAAACTCTACAGAAAATCAAAATAGATGGTCTTTATCTCAATTATTAAAAGCCATGTATGACAAACCAACAGACAACGTCATACTTAATGGGCAAAAATTGAAAGCCTTCACTTTAAAGTCAGGAACAACAAAAGGTTGCCCACTATTATCATTCCTGTTCAGTGTAGTTCTGGAAACATCAGCCAGAACAATTAGACAAGAGAAAGAAAAGGAACAATGATTAGAAAGGAAGAAGAGACAGATCAGCAGTCTAAGCACCTGCCTAGGCAAGCACAAGGACCCAGATTTGGTCCTCAGTACTGCAAGCTATGCTGGCCCCACCCAGACATGCTGAGCTGGCCACAAAGACAGGGCATGGTGGAGCATTTGTGTAATACCAGTGCTGGGAAAGCTGAAATAGGAAGATAACGTGGAGTTCAAGCTGTGTAATAAGACCGTGTACCAAACACATGAAATTAAGAAAAACAAAGTAGAATGGAATATTCAGGCCTCCAAAATTCAAAGATCCAATCCAAATACAGACATCTGAGATGAATGTATACTTGACAAATGAAGAGGTGCAAATGGCACATAAATATATATAAAAAAATGATCAATATCATTGGTCATCCAAGACATGCAAATTAAAACAACATTGAGATATCATCTTACACCAGAAAGAATGGCTATCATTAGGAAGTCAACAAGAATGACACAAAGGCTGTAGCGAGAAAAGAACTCTTCTCCACTGTTGGTAGGAGTGCAGGCTGCCACAGCCATTACGAAAATCAATATGAAAATTGCCCAAAAATCTAGGATTGGAGGTCCTATTCAAGCCAGCTATTCCCTTCCAAGGTATTTTTCCAAAAGAACTAAAATCATCATACCACAGTGATATCTGTGCACTGATGTTTATACTAGAGCAGTTTGTCATAGCTAAATCTTGGAAATAATCAGTTGATGGGCAATCAACTGAGAAATGGATAAAAAGATATGATACTTTTACACAATGAAATATTATTCAGCTATAAAAGAAATTAAACTCAGGGCTTTTGAGGATAAATAAATGTAACTAGTGACTACATTCATAAGAGAAATAAATCAGATCCACATGTGCAAACATTGTATTGTCTCCCTAGCGTGAGAACCTGAAAAAGTAATTATAATCTAAAAGGTACAACAGATGCTGTGAAAGGAAAAGAAATTGTTCAATAGGAAGGAAAAACTGGGATGAGGAAAGGAACAAATGAAAGGCGGGAAAAAGATATATTTAGGTATATATGCAGGATAGTTTGGACAATTGTATTATTGCTTTCTGCTGTTCTTCTGAGAGGAGCAGTTATTGATTAATTTCTTTTACTGATTTTTCTTTTCTGAATTTCTCATAACATTATTTTTTACAAATCTTGCACATTTGTATATCTTAATCTGAACAACTACTTTGAATATATTATCATGTAATACATTGTTAAATTCAACCATTGTTAAATTTCTACTATTGGGCCAGGGAGATAGCTCAGTGGAATAAATGCTTGCCTGGCAAAAGCAAGGTCCTGAGTTCAATCCCAGTACCATAAATAAATAAATAAATAAATAAATTTCTACTATTACTCTCTTTAGTGAAATGTTGTTTTCTAATACTGTTTTTTTTTTTTTTTATCACTTTTTTTTATTTTTTAAAAAAAAAAAAAAAAAAAAAAAAAAAAAAGATGACCGAAGCAAACCTTCAGAAAGAAACTACTTGGTTCAGATAAGTGTCAGTGTGACCGAACTGGAGGATTAATTTTAAGTCAAATAATTCAGGACCACAAGTTTCCATATCACATAGCTTCTGTCATATGAGAAAGCCCAAGTATAAATAGAACAAAATAAGGAATGAGTCATATGTAACAGTAGGATCTTTAGCTCCAAAAGGAAGGAGACAGAGAGAGAAGCAAGGAGGGGGAAAAGGACTTAATAGAGTCAAAGGAAAAAATAGAAATAGAGGTTTCTCACTTGAGAAGGGAATCAAAACTTGGAGGGAGCAGGGAGTGATGGAAGGAGACAGAAAAGAATCGTGCTGTGTTGTGTGTGTGCGTGAACTTACCATGAGAACTGTAATCATTCTATACCACAAACATGTGCTCATTATTTGTTACATGATAACAAATAAAGAGAAAAATATATAAATTATCCCTGCCACTGCCACCCAAAAGAAGAACAGACAGCAAAAACATTTAAATAATGAATTCACTTGAAGTTTCTAAGAATGAGATAAGTGATTTTTAAATTCTCAGTTTCAAGATAAGTTAACTGAAGTGTATTAAAACCTGAAAATCTAGGTGACTTGAAGTTATCTGAAAATAATGCAATTAGAGATATAAGCTGCTCCATAACATAGAAATAATGATCTGTGTGGCAAAATATGCCCAATGACACTGACACAGCACAAAGCTTCGGGAAAAGTAGAAAACAGAAATGAGATGACTAAGACCCTGAGAAGGGTGTTGCGTTGTTCTTTGCTCCCAGAGAACTTTAAGGTACACTCACTGACACAGTCATAGGCCAGACCTTCACAGGGAGCTGAGTCACAAGCAGAGAGCTTTTGATGTGTCCCCAGAACGTGCATTCCCCAAAGCTATAATGACAAGGTCACCAGAAACAAGAGCTAGCCTGAGAATGGCTGTTACTTCACAGGATGGGATACTACATGTTCGTTTCCCTAAGAATCCACAGGCATAGAAAGAGCTTCCCAGAACGGTGCCAAGAAGTGAGAACAAGAAAAGACTGCAAAACTGGATGGAATAGATTCTTTCGACCCAAATGACAAGTGTGCTAAGCCCTCCTGAGACATGAGTGACGGGAGCTATTACAGGTCCAGGCAGCTCAGCTGAAGAATGTGATAAATGGTGAATGCCGAGTTCTACTGTACATCAACCTTCGTTCCATGAAAGAGGAATAAAAGATCATAAGTGGCAATTCAGGCTAGGAAAAGAAAAATTCAGACTTACCACACCAGATACCTAAAAGTTTCTGCATTTCACCACGGTACAGAGAAGGGAAGCTAAATGTGATTGCGTACAGCTATGATCCCAGCGCTCTGGGAGACTGACGGGGAAGAATCCAATTCAAGCCCACCCTGAGCATCTCAGTGACTCAGACCCTGTCTCAAAATAAAAAGTAAAAAAGGCCTTGTGGTGTAGCTCAGTGTGACTACCTTGGTTTCAGTTCCCAGTACAATAAATAAACAAGTACATATATGCATGCATGCATACATACATACGTACACACATACATACAGAAAGACATATGTGTATTTCTTTTTTAAAAAGAACTTGAGATGTAGCTCAGTATAAAAGTCCTAGGTTCCAAGAAGAAGACCTAGTGCCAAAGAAGAAGGTGGAGAAGGTAGAGGTGGAAAAGAAGAAAATATAGGAGGGAGAGAGGAGGTGGGGAGAGTAATAATGGAAAAGGAATATTTTCAACCTTGACACCTCATCCACTTAAAGATGTTTTTGAAAAAAACTGAGATTCCCAAGGTAACTGGTATTAACAAACAAAGGCTAAATTCCTGTCAGGCATAGAGTTATCCTTAGCTAGGTCAGTTCAGCCTCACATCAATAATTCGACCAGACAGTATGCTGCTGCCCATGGAGGAAACAGTGAGGACTTTTTAGAGAAAATAGGCTAAAAGAAATACAAAAATACGTAGGCATGGCGGTGATCATCACTGTGATAATATACGAACTCGCTTGTTGGAACTGAAGTGAGGTTTATTCCAGGATCCATTTGCAAACTTGCTGAAGGCCCACGTCAACTTGAATCAGCTCCATAAATTTCCTGTGTAACATACGGAGGACTGGCTCACTCTGCATTTATTCCAGTGCCAGTTTTGTATTCCTTCCTGTGTCACGGAGCTAGACAGCTGAGGAGGACATCCCACAGTAGCTTGGGTTCCAGATGTGGCGTTAGGTACCATTAATCAAGTGGACAAATAGAGGACTGAATTTACACTGCATAAGTAGGAAAATGACAGTGTAGGAGCATCCATGTTGCAAGATTGGTTTTCAAACTGCTAACTTAAGGGGAAGATCAGCTAGACAGGAAGCTCTTATGTGGCCAGAGAAGCAGCCCTTGGAAACCTATCTTGGGAGCTATCAACACTCTACTTCATATCCGTCTCTTTGGTTATAAAACACACATTAAGATGATACTTATCTCCTAACCTGTTGTAAGGAGTAATCAACTCATTCTTAAAGTAGCTTAGCCCAACAGTGACACCCAGAAACCACTGTGAGCCATAATTAGAATTTTAATGTTACCTACTGGGATTTGAACTCAGGGTTAATAATAAAGGAGATTTGCATAGCAAGTCAGAGTTTGGTTCAACATAAAGCTGATGAAGAAAGATTAAGGCTGGGGATATGGCTTGGAGGTGTGACACCTGCCTGAAAAGCAGAAGGTCCTTATTCAGTTCCTCAACATGAGACAGAAAGAAAGAAAGAAAGAAAGAAAGAAAGAAAGAAAGAAAGAAAGAAAGAAAGAAAGAAAGCAAGCAAGCCAGGAAGGGACATCTTTCCCCATAAGTCATTGAATGATGGCAGCTGCAGCTGGTGAAAGTAAGATACTCTTCACTGGAGCAGCTTGGCACAGTAATATTCCTGGAAGCTAACTGCCCTTGACTGTTGAGGAGGATGTGTGCAGGTAGAGGGGCCATAAAGAGAAAATCTCGTTACAAATACCGTGGAAAGCAAAAGGAGCAAAAAGCTATGCTCCTGCTTAGTTTTCACCTAGTGGAAAGTGTTAAAGAAGGTTCAACTAACTTATTTTTAAGACCCCATTGCCCATTCATTTCCAGAGGACACCATTATTTGGTTGTTCAATGAGCATTGTGTCTTCCTCAGGCCTGGCCCTTGGTCAGCCCTGAGAAGGAAGGGTCAGAGAGCGAATGAGTGGCCCATCATTTCCATGGTGAAGATAGACAGAAACTAGAATGAGAAGAGTGAAGTCTGAGTTGAAAATAACAAATCATGGGACACAGTTCTTAGAGTGACTACAAATCGGTGCAGAAACACGTGCAGTTTGGTCCCCCTGTTTTACCCCTTGTTTTAGCATTCTCCCCTGTTCCTCTAGAGTCAAAAAATGGCCAACCACCTGGAAGCTGGGTTACAATGGAAGGTAGGGCATCAAGTGTAGATTTTTTTAACCTCAAATTTGGGTAGAAATTGTACATATTGCACAAAGATTGATGAGTCATTTCAAGAGTTGTGCACATGAGGTACCATCACATTATGAATTTTTGACAAAGAAGGACATTTTGCTACACCACCACAATGCAGCCATGGGAAGCAAATAGTACTGTTGTCACTAGTTAACTTCGAATCGTATTCGCTGATGTCAGATCCACACGCTGCATTTGCCCCTCGAGGCTTTTTCATCTTCTTTCCATAATACTTGCTTGACTTTCACAAACTAGGCTTGCATTTTTATTTGTTTATTTTTTTGTTTGTTTGTTTGTTTGTTTTGAAGATCATGGGATTGTCCTGACAGCTTGGGCTACAATGGTGTGTCTTTGTGCGAGTAGGTTCCAACAGTGACAGATGTGGAGCTGTACATTTTGTGCACCCAGTTAGGTGGCTGCCACGCTTAGTCCTGCCATCAGTGCTGAGCTTACACTGATCCCTTCAGTAAGGCTGGCTGCCAGGCTTCTCCATATGGTTGTTCTTTATCCTCTTGCGATATTGAGTAGTTTGTACAGAGGTACTCTTAACCAACCCAAATACCCCTTCCCTCAAGACCTTTTCAATGTATTGTTCATTTATAAGCATAGATTAGTGTTTTCTGATTTTATTCAATGAATTACAATCCATTGCGGCCATTGATTGCTCTTATTCTCAGGTCGTCTCAGACTTGGTCTGTGTCTCTGGCTTTTGGTCCATTTGGAATGCTCACACCAGCTTCTTTACTCTCTGACGCAGACACACGCCCAAGTGAGTTGGCTGTTTCATTAAGCCCTCATTCTTTCCGATTGGTACTAGGGCTGTCTGCTATCCTCTACTTATCAGCCTCCTTGCTGCAGGACACATCCTACCTGGGAAATCTATGCGAGGCAATCTGATAAAAGCCTGTCTCAGAATATCTCTTGAAAAACTCAGAATACACTTGAAGCCAAGATCTAGTTATATTCATTGTGATTGGACTATGACTGACCTCAGACCCTCTTAGCAGGCTGAGGTATTGACTGTGTACATGCATAACACATTTACAAGTATATTTAATTTTATATCTATGGTAGGCTATACAATGTGCCAAGGAAAGTTATCCATATTTTAATCCCTGGATCCTATGAATGTCACCTTCTATGATTAAAACAAAATAAAGGGAGAAGGACAAAGAGGAAAGGAAAGCATTTGTAGACACCGCTAAAAATCTGGAGCTGGGGAGATTATTCTGGACTGTTCAGGTTGATAGAATGCAGCATGAGGGTCCTTTAAGAAGAGAAGCTGGAGAATAGAAATCAGAGAAGTAATAAGGAAAAGGGAGGTCAGAGTGGTGCGGGGTCAGAAGCCAAGCAATCCTAGCATCTTGCCTCTAGAAATGGAATGGCCCATGGGAATCGAATGTTCTATGGAGCATCCATGAGGGATGTCTACTTTTCACCCCAGTTTTTATTTTCATGAGTACATGTGTGGGGTCCTAATGATTACGTTCCCTGTGGAGTTTGGTATGCGTACATAACACTTTTTAACTTGTTTTCCATCCTCTCCCTTTGTCCCTCTAGACCCTGTACTAATTTTTTTTTAATTTAATAATATGTCACTTATACAAACAAACCAATGGCCAAGACTGGCTACTGACCCTCACAGGATTACAAGGAGGCAGTGGAGGGTTTAAGTGAGGAGAAAGCTGGTTATGCAGGGCCCCTCAACCACCGTGGGAAGTACTCACACCAAGCAAGGAACTTAGACAAGGGAGGTAAAATGTGAGAGCTACAAAACAAGGATCCTACATTGCCAAGCTAGAGGAAACCAATCAGTCCCGGTGAAAATAGGACTTGGGGCTCGGGGGCAACATCCGGAGGGAAAACAATATAAATGATAGGGTACACAATACATGTAAAGATTTAGAAATAAAACTCATTGTCACCTGGAATTAAAAATATTATAGCCAATATTTGTAAGACAAGGCAACTGGGGAACGTGAGAGTTATGTAATAAAAAATGTAATTATACTCAGCATTTAGCTTAACAATAATTCATCTAATAATGATGTAAACTCCATTACTTGAAACAAAAATTGTTATATTATTATATTGGAATATCCATGAAGACAGGAGTTACAGAGGGGTTATATTTTATTACCCTTTTATATCAATAGATTTTGTAATCATAGATTTAGCCAATCACGGATTTAAAATACTCGTAGTAATGATGATAATATGTGTATATTTGAAATGTACAGACTTTTGTTATCACTATTCTGTAAGCAATGTTTTTAAGCAGCTGTTTTCATATTATTTATGTTATATTGGCCACTATAAGTAATGCAGAAAGAATTTAAAGTATACAGTAGGATGCCCACAGGTTAGATGTGAGTATTATGCCATTTTTATGGAAAAGTCTTGAACTTCTACAGAACTTATTATGTCGGGGTAGAGCAAGCCCTAGAACCACGTCCCTATCAGTACTGAGAGACATCTACACCATTGCCCAAGAAGTCAATATGTGAAATCTTGCAGGAGTAGCTACAGGAGTAAAGTACAGAGTGTGTATTGCAGATCCCTTCCCACTACCCCTGTAGTCTCCTTTCTGAGTGTCGCCTGCACCTTAGCGTATGCAGTCCACGGAACACCATCCCTTCTACCAAGCTCCCCAACTGGCTGGAATCCAGATAAAAGCCCAACCCATAGGACTTGGCTCCCACTCGCCACATGCTGTGCCTGCTTGCGCCAGGCCTCCCCTCCACCCCTGGATCAAGGTGGAATGCGTGGCATAGTACATGTTGTAAATATTCCTGTGAGACCACCGAGGCCGGGATGATGAGAAGCACAGAAGAGCTCCTTCTTCCCAGTGGTGTGAGCTCTGAAGACAAGAGGAAGCCCAGGAGGTCAGTGTTCCTTCTTTCTGTCCATGCATACAGGATTTGCAGTGGTCACCTCTGGGGAACAAGAAAGGACTCTGGTAGGATGTGTCATAAGATTATTAATTTCTTCAAATTCCTCTTTTTGTTGTTGTTGTTTTTTTTTTTTTTTCTTTTTGGAGGTACCAGAGATTGAACTCAGGACCTTGTGCTTGCCAGTCAACCATTTACTCCACTGAGCTATTTCCCTGGCCCCAAGGCTATTAATTTCCTAATAAGCCTATTTTTTAAGTGTATTTAGTACAAGGTTTACAGGGTCTCACTTCACAGATCAGACTCGTAGTGATCCTCCTGTTTTCAGCCTCCCAGACAGTGGTATTTCAGACACATGCCACCACACCCAGTTTCAAGTGCTGTCTCAGCACACCCCAAGGGAGGGGCCAGCATGGATCAAACCCAGGTCCCTACAGCTGCCTACACAGGCTCTTTAATTCACAGGCCTATCTGGCTAGCCCCTTCATAAGCCTCTTGAGTTTTAAAACCATCATCCTGCATTCCTTTCATAGACGTTAACTTAAATAGTTAACCCATGCTTGCTACCATTTCAGACTGCTTTCACCTTTTATAGGTTTTCCCCACAGAACACAGAGAAGAGGCAATCATGATTTTGCTAATATTATAAGAATGTTGTGACAATCGCTTCTGCACTCGTACACATTTCACAGCCTTTTCTTAAAATAAAACCCTTTTGAGCAGCAAAGAAAGATGTCACCTGAAAATCAATACCCCCTCACGTCCCACTGAGAGTACTATCCTTCTCCCCAAGCTGGCAGCAAGTGCGTGATTACAGAACGGCAATAAGTCAAGCCACGGACTCCTCATAATGAATTATGGAGGAAAGAGAACCAGCTAAAAAAGGAAACCATTTTATTTTTATATTGAGTGTCTGTTGAAAAATGGGACTGTGGGTGGAATTAATGATTTAATTAAACCACTTAATGTTTTATTAAAGTCAATATGGCCTAAAGTTCCTGTACAACCATCAGCTTATCAATAAAACCTCTTATTTGTTTGTGCCAAATGTTTATCACTAGGCATGCACACATTACAGGGCCTCTAATTGCTTTCAGGAAATCACACACATTTTTGTATTCTAAAACCCATCCAGTAGAAGAACACAAAATCTGCTAAAAGATAAAATCAAGTCAGGCTCTGAAACCACGGTCTATGCAGCTGGTCACTACCCCTACACAAGCAGCTCTGCATTCTATGCCCCAGAACCCTGCTCAGCTCTGAGGGCAGAAGAGGATCTCAAGGTCCCTGGTGCAAAATCCACTTGAGGCTGATGCGTTCTGTGGATGCACTAATGAACCCAGGACCAATTTCCCAGTAGAACCTACTAGCTTCTTCCCTTGCTCTCAAGTGCATCTTTTCTCAGGCTGACTCCTCTAACTCTGTATCCAACGTAAGTTTTTTTTATTCCCTGCAAATGACCCATCATGGAGAGCAAAAAGTAGATCAGGAGAGGTCTCTAAAATGATTTATAAATCTGTCTGACTCACTGAGACCACTGAGACTAGATGGAAACAGTCCTGGAGAAAAACAGAAAGAGCTCAGAAATGCAACGCCAAAGACTCCAGTGTAGCCCAATGTGTACGCTTGCCCTGGCATGCTGACATTCGGCCCCCACAGCCTTGCTTCTGTGGCTTCATTTTTAAGACCGAGGACAGTATGTGGCTGTAGGCTAACAATCAGCCACAGAAGCCAGGACTTTGTGCCCTCACATGTTCTATTAATACTTTTGCTGTGGTCTCTGCACTGTTGGAGGGAAACCTTCCAGACAAAGGTTGCCTTTTAACCAGAAAGGATCTGTTCCCAGAGGACTGGTGCCTATGCTCACAGATCAAAGCCCCTGCTGGCCAATCACCTTCCCACGCTCTTACAACCATTGTCTTCTTCGGCCATGCTTTTAACAGAAAACACAGACATACAGAAGAAAAATTTAGTCCAATGTATGACACACTCATTCCAGGTCAACCCAATGTTACAGATTTATTTTCTCCATGCTTTAGCCTACTGGATTTTTATGACTTTCATTTGGTTGCAATTAAAAAATGTCCTCAAGCTACACATTGTGGCTCATGTGTTGTACAAGATGCTCACCAACTGGCTTAAAGAAGCAGCCCCTGTGCATTTTCTCCTCCCTGTTGACACTTCACTCCTGTGTTCTCATAATTTTATTCATGTGCTCATCACTGAAATGTGAATTGCACTTTTCCTCTCATTTTTTTCTTCACTCATTTTCTTCTAAGGGATGCCTGGTTTTAAAAAATGACCAAAGGTAACCATAACTAGGAGTTTAGTGCAGTGAACATTAAGATAGGCATATATACACATATGTATCACTACATTTTCAGCTAGTGATCTCTTCTCCAGGAATGAAGGTGTGTATGAGGCCTGTACAAACAACTTATAAATGTATAGATTCTTCTTTTCATCTTTTTACTACTTTTAATGAGAAATAACAATGAGACAGTTTCAAGACACGTTAGTAGGACAGCCACAATAATTAATACAATGCATATAGTTGTCTTCATAGTAGTTGTTGAGAGTATAAGATGCAGACACGATAACTTTTCTAAGCACTAGTGGTATAAATCTCATTGAACTAAGAGAAATTAGTTGTATGCATAGTCCAATATTCCATAATAGTAGTGGGTTATCAACAGAAGTGCCAATGTTGTAAGCTCTTAACTTGAGCCTTTTACAGTTCAACGTACTAATCTGGCTTTACTTTTTATGCCAAGTGGTTAAACTTTTCTGCTGGGTCATTAAGTCCAAGTTAAAGCAAGACCTGTATTAAAAAAAAAAAAAAAAAACATGTAAATACATTCTTTAAGAAAAGAAGAAAGTAAAGGAGGGAGGAATGGAAAAGAAAAGGAAAGAAGTGTGGTTTTCCTTAACAAGCACCAATCTCTGTTTTCAATTCTCTTTATTCTCTTTCTCACCAGGGAACTAGAAGCATAATATACATAATTTTTTCAAGTTTTTCTTACTTATGTATGTATCCAGAAATAACACACTGTACTTATCCTTCTGCCACTTGCTTTTTATGCAACATTTAGTTTTTGAGCTGTGCTCATAATGTGTTATATAGATCTAGGGCACTGTAATTCATACTTTTGCAAGGAAAATCTCCTCATCACTTGCTAAAGAAGTAGTGCTGCAATTACTAAGTAAGTAGGGACAAGTTCACTACCCTCTACATAAGTACAGTCGTAAACATATTTGCCAGCACTAACAGATGGAAGATAACTTGGAAAATTAATGGAAAGACATTACAGTAAGTTCCGGATGCAAAACTATGAGGAAAAGCTTTACTTTAAAAAGTTTAAATACTTTTATACTTGCAAAAAGCATTCTTCCAACTGACTAAATTAAGGTGCTATGGAATTTCAACCTAAGAATCCTGCTTGGCTTTGAATACATCGCCTTTTCTTGTGGTTGGAATTAGATCCATCTTCCCCCAAAGCTCTTGCCAACCTATATTTTCTTTGAACAGTTAAATAAATGTCAATAGGCAGCCAGCTCCTTTGGTAATATTTCCTTTATTCAGATGCCCTATTTTGGGTGCAGTTTTGCATAGAGAGACACCCATGCTCTTCTCAACACATTTCTAGAAAATATGCAAATAAGACTCATGCTTTTCTAAGTCTTTTCCTCACTGACAGTTCAGTAGGTGACACTTTCTCCCCAAGCCTCTGAAACCTCGACGTCTCTTTATTTTTATTCGCTCAGAAAAGAGGAGTGTTTTGAGGAAGATTTTCCCTTTTCCCCCTTCCTCACTGGCATCCCACCACGGACTGCCTCAGGACTCCGGCTCAGAAAGCGCCTCCCTCCCTCCCTAGCTCTCTGGTTTGCTTTTGCAAATGCTTCGACTGGGCCTCGCTGTTCCACCTTGCGTTTGAATGAAAAGTCCCACAGAGAGCGCGTGTGGGCATGGCGCAGGAGCCCACGTGCGCAGGCGGGCGCCGGTCTCCCTCGCCCACAGTGGCCCGGGTTCAGCTGCCTGCCCTGCATGCCTCCTTTCCAACTTGGCCTCCTGTTCCTGCTGCTGATCGGACTTCTCTTTTTCCTCCTCCTGGCCTGAATCATTATAATTTCAGCCAGGATAGGCTATTTTGTCCATAAGTGTAAGCAAGATTGCTGCATGTTATAAATTTAGAAACTCTACAGCAGAAAATAACACTGTCTTTCACTACTTATAAAATAAAAATTGACAGCTACTAATGAGGAAGAAGAAGTAGCTCATTAAATGGAAAAGCAAAGCCACCGAATATTGAGAAACATATCATTTGTGTATAGCTAGACACTCCAGTCCTAAACGTTTCCTCCCCTTTTACCTTCTGTTCTCCACTTCAAAGAGCTTTGCTCTGTCCCTTCCACAAAATGAACTTGAATGGCTGGAAGGTTAAAGCTCACAGGTGCTGAGAGAAGAAATCGTAGTCTTGCAAACAGAAAACACCAGCTTAGTTCATACTCTCCAGAGAGTTCAGCACTGGAAGCAAGGAAACACGACCTTTCTGTCTGGGAACATCCCCTGTTCTGTGTATTTCCTCCAGTTGTGCCAGGAATCCACTGGAGAAAGCAGGGGACAACCGAGGTAATCCTGGATGGACTCATACGACACCCTGTGTGACTCATCTTATTTCTACCACCTACAGAGTAAGTTTATAAACGCAGCACTGCCTTAATTTCTGGATGTGAGCTATTCTTGTGTGAAACTGGTACTTAGTCTAGCTTTCCTCTTATTGAGAGAATTCAACCTTATTTTAACATCAACCTGAGGAACACACACCATCCCCTGGCCTGGAACTGCAGACTGCATCCTCCAGCCAAAAGCACATCACTTAGGGCTCAGAGGCTTATTTTCTACTATCATTGCTTTGACTGCTTTCCATCCAGGCGACTCATCAGATCTTTTTGGATTATTCCTCCGTGCTTGTAGAATAAGAATTTGTACCGTGAACGATGAAAACAGATGCAAGGATGCAGGGTCTCAGTCTGTGCAGTCCTGCCTCTGGGTCTGAGAGGCTAAAATAAGATAAATTTTTGCTTTCTGGGGAAAGCAGTATTACATGATGACAAGAATGGTGAAGAGGATCAGTACCACATTTGTGCCCATTTAAACACTGTTTGCCACTCCGCTCACCCACCCTGGCAGGCAAGTCTGGCGGCTGTCCCTCAGTGCTGTCCTGGGCATCCACACCCAAGTCCACGGCATGCCTTGCTTATGCTGAGGTCGCGCGTGTTGCAGCACACGTGGCTTCAGTTTCTGAGAGATCAGCAGCCTCCTTCACTGCTGTCTGAGCCCAGGGTCTGCCCTGTTCAACGGCTGAGAAAGCTTCTATTTAACAGGCTGCTCGAGCTCCTTAGGCTGAGGAACGGGTGCTGCCTGGGTTTGACCTTCAGTATTACAAAAAAAAAAAAAAAAAAAAAAAAAAAAAAAAAAAGAAAAACATAGAGAGAAGGAGGAGAGAGAGAGAGAGAGAGAGAGAGAGAGAGAGAGAGAGAGGAGAGAGAGAGAGACCAGAGACAGAAAAGTGAAGAGAGGAATAAAAGAGAAAAGTGCAGGAAAAAAGGAAGGCTGCATTGTCTCTTGGAACTTCTCTTGAGACCTCTGCTCCCCAGAAGTGACAACGGCAATTAGGCCTCAAAAACGCGTCCTTCTCGCACATTTGAGACATGTTCCATCATATGACAAGAAAGACCTTAATGCATAATCAAGGCTACAGATACCTTAAAATAGGGAAACTGCCACTGTCCTGGTGGGTCCAGTTTAATCACAGGAAGCCTTAAAACCCAAGGCCTTTGTCCAGCTGGAAGCCAGAGAGTCACAGCCGTGGGAAGAGAGAGTGACACTGCGGGAGAGCACTGGCTCCACTTGGCTGCTTCACAGTCTGTGGGAGGAGAGGTGACAAAGAGTCCTGGTGGACTCGAAGGAGGTGACAAAAGGCACAAGTTGAAATGGAGAAAGGAAATAGACCCCAGCCCCTTTATCATAGGAACTGAATTCTACCAAGAACCTCGATGAACTGAGGAACAGCCCAGGCCCCAGATCTGCCAGGTAAGAGACCAGCTGAGGTTGTGCCTGGATTGAACCTCTGTGAGAGCCAGAGCAGGCAACGTTTGGCTCTGGGGGGACGCAGGACTGTGAGATAATAAAGTTGGGCACTGTTTCAACTGCTATATATGTGCTACTTCCTTATGACAGCTATAGAAGTGCACTGCACCGACTAATCCATCCAACTCTTCCATTTAAGATCTGTCAGAGCCCAGGCTGACTCAGGTACCCCCACCATACTTCCTATGAATAGGCTTCCGACTTGTGCCGGGACAGGCTGAGCTTTGTACACAGAGCTCACAGTCCTTGAGAAGAAAAGAAGCAAACAGAGAATAACTAAGCAGAGGCAGGAAGCTGTGCTCCAGGTGCTCCTTTGAGGCAGACCTTGCTGCCCAGCTGCTGGAAGACGTCGTCAGCAGAAAGCTCCAGCTGTCCACTCTTGCAGGATTCACACCGCCTTTCTCAAAGTCATGCCCTTCCCGATGGTGTCTTACTGTGGTGCCAAGGAGGAACAGGAGTCCTAGAGGCTCGGACACGTTGGGTCAGCGCCAGACAATGGCCGGCACTCTGCTCAAGAGCGCTCCAGAGTTCTATAGAAGCTTCCCGGCCGCACCCGAGAGTTTCCTTCTACTCACTCCCATGCCCGGCGACTTAGTCTCTAAGCTGCATCTGGGTATCTGCTTCTGAAGAACTCACCCTGGGACTGCATAATCAACACTGATGAGAAAGCAGACGAGGTAAAGAGACGGCATCTGGGATAGTAACCCAGAGGACGAGGCCGTGTTAGAAAGGCTTGTACTGGGCCGGGCATGGTGGTGTGAGCCTGTAATCCCAACACTCAGGAGGCTGAGGCAGGAGGATCAGTGCGAGTTTGAGACCAGCCTGGGCTACAAAAGTGAGCTCAAGGCCAGTCTGAACTGCGTAGCGAGACCCTATCTCAAAAAGACAAAAAAAAAAAAAAAGAAAGAAAAGAAAAGAAAGAAAGCAAAAGAAAAAAAGAAAAACCTTATACTACCAAGATGCAGAAAAAAATCTTAAAAATAAAACTTAGGAATTATGGGAATATGTATACAAAAGTGAGGCAAATAAGGAAGAAAAATTAAAAATTTTACAGCCAAAATAATAAGCTGACATGGGGTTGGATGCGTGAAGACGCTGGCCCTAGCTGTCGGACTTGATGCAGAAAGCCTTAATGCAGGCACAATAGAAAGTGGCTAGGAAGTAAGACTTGGTGCTGAGAGCTTGCCTAGACTGGAATTTTATTTTTTTATTTTTTTCTTGTTTCAGAACTTTTGTTTGTTTATTTATTTATATTTATGGCCAGCTCAGCCTGTCCTGAGGGCAGGGCTGGCGCAGCATGTGGTGCCGGGGACCAAACCGCGATCCCTGGAGCCGCCTAAGCTTTCCTAAGCAGGTGCTTTAGACCACTGAGCCATGCTGCCAGGCCCTAGACTGCAATTTTAAAAGAGCTGCATCCTCAATAGGAGAAAATGCCTGGAAAGCTTATTTTTCAAAAAAAAAAAAAAATTACCAGGGCCCTTCTGCACCAGGAGTAAAGAAAAATAAAAGCCAGATGTGGAGGCAC
The DNA here is from genome assembly GCA_004027025.1 of Myocastor coypus. Lineage (NCBI taxonomy): Eukaryota > Metazoa > Chordata > Mammalia > Rodentia > Myocastoridae > Myocastor > Myocastor coypus. Next base: position 45,907 of record PVJA010014986.1, read on the forward strand.
ACACTTCTGATCCCAGCACTCGGGAGGCTGAGGCAGGAGGATCATTGCAAGTATGAGCCCAACCTGGACTACAAAATGAGCTCAAGGCCAGCCTGAGAGGCACAGCAGGGCCCTGTCTCAAAAAGATAAAAAATAAATAAATAAATAAATAAATAAACATCCCACATGTCCAAGATTACATTATATGCCTTTGAATACCACTTGGGTGACATACAGACCTCTAAGCTG
>PVJA010014987.1:0-46278 GCA_004027025.1 Myocastor coypus
AAAAAAAAAAAAAAGATATGCTTTGGTTTCAGATGTGTTAAATTATGTGTGCTTTTAATTATGAGCATTAGAATGCTAGAGATTTGGAATTTGTCTTATTAACTTACTTTATTGCAATAAATGTATGATTTGCACATTAAATAAAAATTGGATCACAAAATGAATGTTGTCGTTTCCATTATAAAAACATTTTATGTTTGTTTTCCTTTATTTCTGATTCTAACTTCTATGAAATTCGACTCTTACAATGGATCATGAGCTTGACTTCAATAATTTTGTTGTTCACCATGTAGTCCAAGGACTACTGTGTTTTACTGCTGAAACACCATCTGGACTTTGTTCAAAATCCTCCTTAGCGTGAATTGTAGCCAGCTAGTGTCTCTCCCTGAATAAACACTATAAATTATCCATGCTCAGTAGGGCCTTCTATCACTTTGTAATTTAGGTTACTCCAACCGTTCAAGGCTCTGCTATTGGAACATTTCAATATTTCACACTAGATTTTGGTTACAATTAGCATGTTATTGGGATCTTTTCTTGCATGGTCAGATGCAGGCATTATATTTTGGAATCTTTCTGTTTGCAAAAACTGAAAATCTTTTGGTTTTAAAGTAATCAACAACTTTTAAAATAAGAAAGGGGAAAAGAAAAAAAAGTAATGTTGACTGAATGTGTGAATGTTTAATTGTTTGATCAAACTTATATATCTATATGTATAAATCTAAACTGATCTGATGATGAAAATATGTAATATAACCATTGTTAAATTTATACAATAAAAATATTAAATAAAAAATAATCAAACAAAAATAAGATGCGTGCTTAACATTATCTTAGAACAAGAGTAATAAAGAACTTTTCCAGGGCTAGGGATATAGCTTGGTGGCATAAGCCCCTGCCTGGCAAGTGCAAGATCTTAAGTTTGATCCCTGTAACACAGGCCACGCTGGCCCTGAAAACAGGTTGGAAACAGGTGAGGTGGAGTCCAAACTGCACAGTGAAGCCCTATATCAAAAATAAAAAATAACAAATGAATGAATGAATGAATGAATAAATAAATAAATAAATAAATAAAACTTTTTCAAAGTTTTCTCTCACTTTAACTGATAGAGTTATGGAAGTGATTTGATTTTCTCAATTAGCCACCTCAAATTCATTCCCCTCAGTGGTCTTGTTTCTCCTAATATTGCTCTAATCCTTGGTGGTTCCCACTCTTTAAGTATCTAGCAGCTGGGGAAAGTGATAAGAATGTGATAATAACTACCTCAAGGTAATTCTTCATGTTTATTAAAGGCAAATGTGCTAGCCCCAAGAGATGGTGGAAGGAGACTGACCTCCTGGCCCCTTCTAGAAGGAACTGGAAAGAAAGACTCGCTTTGAATTGTCAGGACACCATGGCCGCTCACTGTCTTTTATTCTATTTGCTTTTGGGCTCATTAGTTAGCCTTTGCATGTTCAGTTCCTTAGCTAAAAGGAATCACCCTGCAGTCCTCAGCAGGTATACAGGTAACTTGATCCTGGAAGAGAACGGGGTTCTCTGTTCTCTGTGTGTGGCAGTTGCTCAAAGCTATTAGACCTGGGCTTTAGGCTTTAGGTCAAGTGATGATAACTGCCCTGCAGTCCATCTAAATGTGAGTTTAAAATAGTCATGGAGGATGTTTTGAAGTAATTATCCCCAAGTTGGAGCTCCCCATGAGCTTGTTTAGTATCTGTTTTTCACAACTGAAATCCTATGACATCTCGTCAATAATCCAGGAGTCAATGTCACAAATTTATAAAAGAGACTGTAACAAAGCAGTGAGGTATCACTGCTCTGATATCCATGGAAAGCGCCCCAGTAAGCTCTATGCTCTCTAAAAGGGTACATTCCAGAGCAAGTACCTTGTTATCCAACAAACCCAACTCTTATGACCAAATAAAGAAAGGCAGAGGTCTACTATTGGTGTCTACTGTGTACCATGCACTGAGCTAAGTATTTTGCAGACGCTAATCTTCAGGATAACCCTATGACTACTGTGTTATCTCTGCTTGCTAGACAAGGAAAAGGTGGCCTCAGTAAATTGTGCAGACGCCTTTTCTGACAATCTTTCCACCAAATGCTGTGGCTTGCAAAACATCTAAATCTAAAATAATTTTAAGGACATTTTGGGTCTAAAGGGACTTGGGGTGAAGAAGAGGTAAAGGTAGACAAGGTGAGGCAGCGAGGAATTTGAGGATGGCTGAGGGCTAGCAGATAATTTGCTGTCCATGGGTGTAATTCACTGGAGAAAAACAGTGGTCACTCTTTGAGTGCCTTTGCATCTAACATTTTTTCAGAGAGCTTCTCCTTCCATGTCAGTTGTCCAACTTCACCATTCACAGTAAGACTGGGCCTGGCTGGACTCCTTGACATAGATGGACTGCCTGGAGGGGCGGGGTGCTTCTATTTCTGGTGGGGCTGAACTTGGAGTAGGGAGTTTTAACCAGGCAAGGATAAGAGCCTGAGAGTAGGGAATACAAGTCAAGTCAAAGTCCACAGGAATGTCAAGAGTCACATCCTGAGAGGCCACGGGGAAACATGAAGTCCACAGTGGGACTGAAGGCAGGGTCAGAGATAGAAACTTTGAAATCAGATGTGGCTGAAAATGGAACAGAGGCCAGGTGAGGGCAAGTATGTCCATGCTGCGGGCTGGAGGTGAGGGTTAGGGCCAGCTCTTGCGGGCAGAGTGGAAGCTCTCACTTGCTTTTCTTTCTTTCTTTCTTTCTTTCTTTCTTTCTTTCTTTCTTTCTTTCTTTCTTTCTTTCTTTCTTTCTTTCTTTCTCACCTTGCTCATTTTACTGTTTCCTTAAGTCTTGGTGCCCTATTCTTCTCTTCCTCTGATGTGCACCATTGACACCTCTTCAATTTAATGCAGAATGTAGACAAATTCCAGTACCACAGTTCAAGCTCTCTCTCTCTCTCCTCAGCCCTCTTGCATGTAAATCCTGGAGCTGCCTTCTTTGGTTTCCCTACCAAGACATGCCTGGGGTACTGAGCAAGAGGCAAGACACAGTGCATTCCTCCGAGGCATTCTTCCCAATATTCATCATAGTGTTTGGATTTTTCTTAGTGAACAGACAGGAGTGCCAAGTATCTAAATGACTAGCTATGATTCTGACTCCTCTATCAACAATTAAAGCTAAGGTCAGGTCAGACTGTTGTGAGAAGCCAATTGCTGGCAGATGACATCATCTCTGGCACCTCTGAGTTTGTAAGACACATAATAATGTTACACACTTTAGGAACATTTGATGCATGCTAATAGAATATTCTTCTAATATTCATCTATTCAAGATGCTTTTCATGGCAACAATGAAAATAATTTTACAGCTGCTTGAGTAAGAATAATTTTCTCATTTCACATTATTGCATTTTGTTTGTGTCTTATTCCAGCACAGTCATGTGAAGATGGAATGTTATACGACTTCTTGAATCAGACTGTAAGCTGCTTTAGTTAGTTAATTGAGTTGTTATAAAATTTAACTTATTCTAAAGATAATTTCTTGTTGGAGAATTGAGGATCAAACCTGGGGTGCTTTGGTACTGAGCTACATCCCCAGATTTTTACTACTCTTGTTATTAGTTAATTTTTTTGAGACAGAACCTTACAAAGTTGTGCAGATGGTACTTGAATTTGTAATCCTCCTTGCCTTAGTCTCTTTCAGAGGTAGGATTACAAGTATGTGCCATGACCCCAGGTTCCTGAGACAATTTTATCACACACATAACTGGAGCATTTATGGGCTTTCTCTTCTACAAATAGAGATATGATTGGTACTGGAAATAGACTTGGAGCAAATAGATTGTGTTCAACTTTCAGCTCCATAGTTAACATTTTCACCCGAAATCAATCCCTACAATTCTTGGAGTCTTGGTTCAGTCTTCTGAATAACAGGTACAAAGTACTCACTTTAGGAGAAATGTATCTTACAATGAAAACCTGACCCAGGAATACACACTACATCTTCTTTAGTTTCTGAAAATCTCTTAGAGCTACTTAGTGACAGTGGTATGGAAACATTATAACTCCCAACTTGTTAGATATCAGCTATATGGAGTTTGCGTTCTTACATTAAGGAATAAAATCACAAACCAAGGAAGATGTTAAGAACATTTTATCAGAAAGAAAAAAAAGAATAGCTCCTATATTTTTTTTCTTTTCCTTTTTCTTTTTAATGTATTTTGTTGTTACAGTGTCACCCTACGGAGCTCAGACTCTAGCGATCCTCCTGTCTTCAGCCTCCACAGTGCTGGGATTACAGGTGTGCGTCACTATGCCCCGGACTCTGTGGTCAGCTCAACCCATCATGGCGATGGGACCAGCGCTATGCGTGGTGCTTAGGCTTGAACCATGCTCCCTGCACTTGCCTGAGCTTGCCTTAGCAGTTGCTTTAGCCTGCTGAGCTACCTTACTGGCCCAGCTTCTAGATTTTGAAGAGATGTCCTGAGCAGGTCAGCACTGAGATTCTTGTTAGGAGTGATGTGTACAGCACAATTATGACATGGGTGCTACATGGGCCACACTACAATCAATCTATAAGAATACAAGTATAGTCATTCCACTAATATTAACCCAATTTAAAAAAAATGCTGCATAGCAAGTGTACAAGGAAAGAACAAAGACATTTTGGGGAAGAGAAGGGAATATGGATTCAAGTGTTCTGGTTGCCACCCATGCATCTGATAGCAGCTGAGCCCACCGACCCCGGGTGGTGCTAACTGCAGTATCATTCCAAACTACTGCTTATCCCTAGGGAGCCCTGGCTGTTGAGGCCTGGTTCTCTTCAGATTCCCCTGTAGCCACAATCCTGACGTTTTTGTTGCCATAGAGGTGTGTCAGAAAATCTGATGGAGAGAGAACTGTCTGGTCTGTGGTATGTGTTCTGCCTAAGCAGGTGTTTTACTCCACTGAGCTACCAGGCCGGTCCTGAGACAGTTTATCTTTAAGGAACAGCTATCCACCTCATTTCTTTACAGTCTAGTGTGTGGAGTACTCCTTTCCCCTCACCCCTGGCTTTGAGCTTCCTTCACCATTTATCCATGTCTTGAATTAGTAAAATATAGGTGGTGTATTCAAACACTCACCAATAATTCCGTTTCTTTTCTGCAAGCTTCTCTGACAGTTGAGTTAGGCCAGAAACAAAGGTGGACTGATGGATTATAATGGAAGTAACATGTTCAATTTCTGAACTACAACAGTTAGAAGAAAGCAAGCATCCTCTGTTGCAGGCCCTGCTTCAGAGATCTAGGAAGCTACCCACTGAGCTGGCAGCATTCCTGGCAGAAAGCCTGTATCCAAGTTGCAGGAGCTGCACAAGGGAGGAGAACCCTCACTGGCCTGCACTGGGCTCTGTGATGGAAAGAACACTGCCGTGCTATAGCCCTGAAATGGAGAGATGATCTATGACAGTCCCTGGCAGCCATAATCCCAATAGAGGACAAGATGTTTGCTTTTATTGACACCGCCATGTGCTTACTTTGCTTGTGTAAAGTGTACTACAGTTAAGTTTTGTCTGTCGTGGTATTTCATATAAATAAAATCGTGTAATTTAAGCCATCTATGTCTGGCTTTTTTGGCCCAGTAAAATATTAACGGAATTCACTGTGTTTTTGCACGTCCACACCATCTGACTGCTTAGCATCATCGCACTGCATGGACAGACTGCGCATTGGTTTATCCCATTTACATGTTTTTCAACATTTGGTTTGTTCCAAGTCTTAGCAAAAGAAAGCGTACTTTAAAATGTTGAATAGTCTGTATACAAATATGTTTTCAATTCTCCTGGATAAATAACTAAGAGGGAAATGGCAGGATCATATAGTAGGTGTAGATGCACTATCATAGGACAGGCTACACTTTTCCAGGGTGTCCATACTTCAGTCATTGCCCATGGTAGCCCATGAGAATTCCAATTGCTTGGCATTCTTCCTAGATTGTGTGTTGCAAATTGTATTTTCTTATTTTTCTAAATTTGAGCATATTAAGTGATGTGTAGTGATTTTTTATTCTGGTCTTAATTTGCATTTTTCTCATATATTTACTTGTCATCTAGATTGTTCCTCCTTTCAATCAAGTCTCTGTTCCCATGCTAAGAAATCAGGTTCTTATCTCATTGTTGAATTACAAGTGGCTTTATATGTTATAAATACAAGCAAGGGTCAGTGAGTTAGCTCGGCAGACTAAATGTCTGCTTAGGAAAGCACAGAGACCACAGTTGAATCCTGGGTCCAGAATGCTGGGCTGGGCCTGCCCCCGGATGCACTGAGCCAGCCGCTGAGACCGCGCATGGTGGTGCACACCTGTAATCCCAGTACAGGGGATGCTGAAAAAGGAGGATCACTACCAGTCCAAACTGTGGAGTGAGACCCTGTACCAAACACATAAAAATAAATGAATGAATGAATGAATAAATAAATAAAACTTATCAGATAAAATCTTTGCAAATATTTTATGCTGGTTTGTGACTTACCTTTTTAGTTTCCTACCCCTTTTAAGTAGCAGAAAATTTCAATGCCTGAAGTCCTGAGAGTTACTGTATTTCCTTTTTGATCCCTGGTTATTGTGTTCTAAGAAATCTTCAAGATTGAAAATCACAAACACATTTTTGCTCTACTTTCTAATGGATTAAAGCTCGCTGATTTGAAACAATTTTCATTTATGGAATGAGGTATGTATTTTTGCACATAGATTGTCAATTATACTGGCGCTATTGTGCTGCAAATACTGCCATGTCTCCATTCACCTTGACATTTTTGCTGATTATCCATTTACCATATTAGTCTGGATGGATTTATTTCTGAATCCTTTCTGTTCTTCCATTGATCATTATCCTTATCCTTATGTCAATACTACTTTAGTTTGCTTACTGTAGTAATTTTTCAAATCAGATAATGGTCATTGTCCAACACTGTCAGACCACATGCAAGTTCTTTAGGCTGCTCTAACTCCTTGCTGAGATTTCTTTTCTTTCTTTCTTTCTTTCTTTCTTTCTTTCTTTCTTTCTTGCTTTCTTTCTTTCTTTCTTTCTTTCTTTTCTCTCTCTCTCTCTCTCTCTCTCTCTCTCTCTCTCTCGCTCTCTCTCTCTTTCTTTCTTTCTCTCTTTCTTTCTTTCTTTCTTTTTTTCTTTTCCAGAACTTGGGATTGAACTCAGGCCCTTGTGCTTGCCAGGAAAGCACTTATTCTACTGAGCTATCTCCCCACCCATGAGGTTTCAGTAGATATTAGGGATTCAGATTATTGCTTTTTATCTGAAAATGTATAAGCATTTTTTATTGTTGTTTGTTTGCTAAAATAGGTCTCAATTTGCAGTTCAGGATGGCTTTGAACTTACTGTGTAGCCAAGGCTGGCCTTAGACTTTTGGAGCTGCTCAGCCTCTTGCTGGGATTACAGGCATAACTCACCATGCCTGACTGCCTATGAGTTCTGATTCAGAATTCAATGTACCTATTCTATTCATCCATCTGGGGAAACATAATAGCTTAATAATATTGAGGTTTAAATGTGAAGAAAGTCTATTTCTCCACTTATTTTGTTCTCTAGTTTCTCTTAGTAATGTTTTCTAGTTTGTAAATATTTTAAAACTTATAACTTATGTGTTTTACTTTTTCAATATTAATAGTGTTGTTTCTCTGTTCAAATTTCTACCTATTTACTGATAATATTGCAATTGAGTTTATATCAATTATTAGTTTTACATACTTACTGGAATCCTACATAGACATTTGAAACATAGACAATCAAGTTCTCTGGAAATATTAAAGAGATACACACTTCTAGCAACAGAATTTCAGATGCAAAAGAAGTTCCAGGGGAGAGATTGGCAAGGTATCTTGCACTTGTGATTTATGAAAACACATGACAAATTAATCTATGGATAAAATCAACTTCAGGTCTTGGGGAAAAAATCCTGAAAACCCAAATAGCTATTTTCTTTCAACAGATTTTTGCCCTAAATGTTAATTTCATTTTCTGTTCTTATGCAGCAGATGTGCTAAAGTTTAAATCAAATATAGGTGTTAAATAGCTTCTCAAGGGGACTAAAATAATTAGAGTTTAAATTTTCAAACAAATGCCTGTAATAATTTCCTAACTAGGTGCAAGAAAACCATAGCATTCTAAGTCAATCAGATCTATCATATTTATAATCAATAAAGAATACATCCAGATAGAACTTGTCACTCCCGTTTTGCTCTCTTAAGGATACAATAAAATAATTCTATGGCTAAATATATGTTGATAAATGTTCACCATATTTTCTTCATTTAATTTCTTAATATCCTCCAGCTCTTTCCCATTCCTGCCAACTCTGGCCATTCTATCATGTCTGTAGCTAATTTATATTCTACTGAAGAAATATCTTCTGAAAAAAACATGTTCTTGTCGGGTTGAAAGCTATAGCACAGCAAAGATTGTAAGTCTTTCAGAATTTCACAAGGCTGTACAAACAATTCTTTTAAATCAAAGGATGTGCCATAATGTTTTGATGGAAAATGCATTTTTAAAAAATGCTAATCTTACATTGTACTTATGTTATCTCCTCTTCAATACATATAGAGCCTTAAAATGTTTATCACTTCAAAATGGTCAGCCTTATTTTCTCAGAAAGTTGATTTCTTCAACATACATTTTCCCACCCTCGGGCCTGCATTTTGGTCTGTATGTAAATTAAATCGTACTCAGATTAAATTAAAGTAGCAATGAATTGTAGGGCTGTTTCTTCACACAGAGTCTTTTCCAACTTAATCTTTCCAAATGAAAGAAATAATCTGCACTTGGTGTCTATTGAACCTGTTTGACATTCCAGAGATGTCAGAATCCTGAAGAATATATCTTAGCTTGTATGGGCAATGCTTTTGCTGGATAAAAGACTAAGCTGGAAATAGATTTGTGATTTTTTGATTCTAGAAATAGTACTGTGAAGAAGACTAATGATCACACACAGAGCTTAATGTGTGAGCGATGTTTATGCGGCCAAACTGAAGACTTTCTTTTCTGCTATTAATCCACAGCTTTCCTTAGATACTGGCATAACGTGCTGGTAGAAAGCAATGTGCCAGTGGCATGTTACGTTTCATTAAATAAATGTGGGCAGATGAATGAATCCCACAACTCTTTTAAATTCAAACACGTCCTCACCTGAGAACCAGCACTTTAATTTGTATTCATTTTTACTCTGTAGAAAATTATATGTCCAACCCATCAACCTTTTGTCTTGGAAATAAGTAAGAAATAATTTAATGTAAAATTCCAAAAATATTTTTCATAGAATAACTTAAAATGTCCTCAACTGGGGCCAGCAACAAGGTTCAATGGTCTAAAGTGCCTGCTTGGGAAAGCTTAGGGAACCACAGGGACCATGGTTTAATCCCCAGCACCACATGCTGTGCCAGCTCAGGGCAGGCTGAGCCAGCCATAAAAAAGAAAGTCCTCGACTGAAGAAGATTTTTCTGCATATGGCACATATTATCTACCCACTATGCTTTTTGAAATTTGTCCTTCATTTTTTTCTGTCACAGGAAAAATATCTAATGAAAATATTTAGAATGTTTGAATGTTTCAATGCACAAAGAATTCAACAATCTTTTTTAAAAAATGTATTTAATACAAGGTCTACAGGGTCTCACTACATAGATTGGACTCATAATGATTCTCCTATTTTCAACCTCCCATGCACCAGGATTACAGGCACAGGCCACCATACCAGCCTCAACCCCTCTCAGCGTGCCTTGGAGGCAGGGTCAGCACAGCAAGAAATCAAATTTCATTGTTTGTTTCCATCAAATCTCTTATCTGTTAGTTTGCATTTTCCCAGGAAATAGGCTGATTCTGATGGAATTATTATTTTAGCTTCCTAGAATCATTTGTATAGTAGTAGATCCTTTTATGAAGCATTTTTGAATCACTACTATCAAATTTCAACTAACATAGAAAGAATAGAGCTAGATATGTCCGATAAAATTAGGAAATTAAGAGTGAGACAGAGAAAAGGAGGAAGAGAGGTAAAAAGAGAGGGAGAAGACATAAAACTCTGAGATGCCCATGAAGTAGAACTACACTGTAAATATTGTAGAAGTACAGTAACAACCTTGACATCTGTTGAACAGTTAGTACATCTTAGGCACTGTAAGAACTGCCTTGCCTAGCTTGTGTCACCTAGTAATCCTTCGTGGAGTAAGTACTCTTGTTATATTTCTTGTTAGATTGGGGAGTGAAGGAACACATAAATTAAATGATTTTTTAAAAGGTACACCAGTCATCACTAGCCACATGTGTGGACTTGAGTCAGAGTTGCCTAGTTCTAATGCACAGTGCCAAGTCCGATCTCTAGCCCTTTAGCCATGTCTGTTAAAACCACACATTTCCAAAAGGGCTTGTGTCCTTCTAGAATTACTCAGAATGAGGCCTTGGGTTGTGTTTCTTGGTTTTATGTTCCTCTCACAATTTGTAGCTAAATCCTCCTCCTTTGTACCACCTCCCCCGCCCCCCCCCAAAGAAAAAACTTTGAAATTTTATTCTAAGCTCTTCGTAGAAGTTGTCAGTAATAGTGTTTGGCACCAGATGATTTATAAGTCATTTATACTGTAGTAATAAAACCAGGAGTTAGGTTTTTCAAAAATGCAATAGGAAGAGAGCAATATCAGGCTCAAGCCCACATGAAATTTGCCCTGTTAGTCAGCCGTACCACACTGATGATCCCAAGAGGGGCTTGCTGGGGTCAGGCTAACGGGATGAGAAGGGTCTCTTAGCAGCTCTCTCCTCGCCTAACCAAACTCCATTTCCATGCCACCCACAAGGAACTCACTTTTTTGTGATTGTATCTTGTTACAAAGAGTAAGGGTCACCTTTTTCGGCTGCTGTCTTTTGCACACCTGAAATAGCTGTGGATAAAACGTACATGTTTTATTTAAAATATAAAACATTGTAACAGTGTGACAGCTCTCCAGTTCCTATTTCCTAAATTTATACTCAGTTTTGATCTTTTGTTTCAGAAAAGAATTACTTTACACACCAAATTCAAGTACCTCCAATTTCATAAATGATGACTTCTTCATAACAGAAGATATATAGTAATGCGATCCTTTACTCTAAAATTGATGCAGGACTTATGTCCTAGAGCTGTGTAAGAAATGCCGGTAATATTTATTTCTACCATAGTTATCAGCAGTGTCCTTACCAAACATCTTGTCCTGTTTTATTGGCCAAATGCTGTGTGGCAGTTAAGCTTGAGTTGAGGTAATTATATTCCATCTGCTCAAACTTTATACTAATAACTTGAAAAGTATTCCAATTACATAGAACATTCTTCCCATTTAGTAACGGTTTTATAGAGTCTCATTGTGATTGAGATTGTTGCACTGTTGCAGAAGTGCTACACACGAACCAATGTGGCCACTGGAGCGTCAGCTTGCTCTAATGTACTCCAAAGCAGCAAAGCCTTGTGTGATGAAGGAAATTAAGTCAGCTTTCTGGTTGATTCATATTTAATGCAAAAGTCTTTTTAGATCAGTCTTGGAACAATCTTTTTTTCCTCTCAAAAATTATTTGTAAGCATAACACATGGAATGGGATGGGATGGGATGGGATGGGATGGGATGGGATGGGATGGGATGGGTTGGGATGGGATGGGATGGGATGGGATGGGATGGGATGGGATATGTTGATGGCTGAGGAACTTTGGGCTCTTTGTTATATCAAAGAACTTCATGGAGAAAGTCATTCAGTTTGATGTCTAGGGGCCTCTGACTCCTTTTTTATTTGAGCTCAAAACTTAGTTTCTTTAGGCAGCATTTGATCTGGACCAAATCCTTTGTTTCTCAGTTCTATCATCTGTAAGAACTATCTCAAAGGAATATTGATAGTTGAGTTGATTCAGAATGTCCCAGTAAAATGTCTAATATCTTCTGGATGCTAGGTATTAGCAATCTTTAATACTTCTTTAACTCTTAGTGTTCACTGTCCTCAATACGTATTTTGACAACCACTTGCCTTTGCTAAAATGCTATAGAAATTAAATTGCTTTCTTGTTATTTTCCTTTTAGCTTCATAAAGAGAGGTTAGTTGTAATGCACGAAAGATAGTAACATGCTAGGTCTAGTTGAGGCATACTAAAAATATTTTATGAAGTTTAGCAAGTGTAACTTTTTTTAAAGTAAAAAACGGGAGTTTGACGAATGCATTTAGAAACATAAAGCAGAATGGTGCACATTATTTCATCAGTGACTCAAGCTGAGTTCCAGATCACGATTTTTTAGTTAAAAAATTAACTTCTTAATGATACTCATGGCTATGTTGTTTAATGGCTTTCCATCGTAAAGTGGCTGACAGAGGGGAGGTGTGTACCTAATTAGAAGCTCTACCGGTTTCTCCTTCCTCTCCTTTGCCCCTCTCCCCTCCCTAGACGGCACGACAAAAGGCAATAGGAAAAGACTTATTTGTTAGCTATCAGGTCTCTCTCTTTGGCCATCCTGTCCATTGTAGAAGGTCAGTGTACAAAGGTCACCTTCCATGGCCTCCACAATAAACGCTCTGACCCCGTTGGCAAATCACTTTTCCAGACAGTATCACCAGATCCTGGGTCACTTTTATGGACTTTGGGTCCGGCGAAGCTGATGCTGTGTGTCACTTTCTCTTTGGTGAAAATATGTACTCTCTAAAGGCAAACATTGCAGACAGATAAAAGCATATTTCCAGTGTGATTCTAGGAATTTTTATATTGATTTTTTGAAAATTGAGGGTGTATTTGAGATACATTATCACAGTAGGAACCTAGAATTTACTTGTTGGCCTTATATTTAAATAGAGCATTAAAATAAGGTTACAATTCATGGCCCATTCATTGTAATGAACTCATTTCAGGAATGTATTTGAACTTCACTCAGTGGAGGAACTCTGAAATTTGATCAGACTTGGTTTCTAGAAGCATTAAGTTTATATTTTTTCCACTTAAAAATCAATTTTTGTTACTTCAATCTTATTAAATATACAATGTTGGGTTGCTTACAGCTTTGGTTTCACTGAAGTGAATAAGTATTTCATACTCAATTAAAAATTAGATGTTAATTTCCTGTGTCTTTTTTTTTTTTTTTTTTTTTTTTTTTTTGTGGTAGTGGGGGATAAACTTGGGACCTTGTGCTTGCCAGGCAAGTGCTTATTCTGCTAAGCTAATATCCCCTGCAATTTCCTCATCATTTAATTAAGAACTTAAATAAGTCCTTTCATCTTTTAGCCTCCACAACTAACTCAATAAAATGAAAACAGAGGATCTTAAAAGTCCAATTTGATTTCAAAACATTTTATTATTATTAAAGATCTCATGATTTATTTTTTACTTATAGTGCGAAGGAAGACATACATGGTATTAAATTTTTGAACAGTTGAGGTTACTTGACAACTCTTGTTTGTTTGCTTCTACGTTCTTCTAGTCATTTTGTCCAACATCGTAACTATCATTAAGTAGGCTAGATATATTTATTTTGCATCTACGAAGGACTACAGCTTTAAGAAATGTTTATGCAAAATATAATCATTATTATAAATATAAATATTATAATTCCAAGCAAATGTTTGCCTTTTTTAGATGCATATCATTTTGTTTGTTTGTTTGTTTTGTTTTTCTTTTGTATTTTGGGGAAGGATCTACAGCGTGCTCAGGGTCTCACTGCTAGACCGGACTCACAGTAAGCCGCCTGTTTGCAGCCTGCCAAGAGCTGTGATTACAGGTGCATAACATTAAACCCAGTCTCAGTTGCCATCTCAGCATGCCCCAGAGGTGGGGCCCACACTTCAGACCCGGGGATGGAATACCTGCCCCTGTGTCTGTTTGCAGGCACCTTGTTCTGCTGAACTATTTGTCCAACCCTCTATACCCTTTTTGACTGCATTGATATTTTTAGTATATTTAAGTGATTACCTAAATTAATAGCTAAAATATTTAGTGATATTAAAATAGTCATATATATTAAATATATATTATTGTATATAACATATTAGTTATATTTAGAAAAATGAACTTCAATTTAGAAAAAATAACAAACATATATTGTGTCTTGTTTAAAATAACGGTTTAGAATCTACAGTGCAGGGCTGGGGAAACAGTTCTGTGGTCTAAGTGTCTGCTTGGAAAGCACAAGGACCCACTTTCCATCCCTAGTACTGCACTGCATGCTCTGCAGGCTCCCCAAGGAACCCCAAGCATGCTGCACCAGCCACTGAAACAAGGTGTGGTGGCGCACGCTTGCAATCCCATGTAGCACTGAGGATGTTAATGACAGGAGGCTTATTGCAGGTTTGAGCCACATAGTGAGACCCTGTACCAAATAAATAAGGTTTTATTTCTTCTTTCTCTTTTTTCTTTTTTCTTTCATTTTTAAATTTATTTTGTTTTGTTTTCAAAGACAGTACAAAGTAGTATTAAAACAAAAAATTGCAAGCGATACAGAATATCACTTAAAGTAACGTGAATATCATGGTATTTGTTGTAATCTTCCAACCAGTTATTCATACTACCAGATACATGTATGCAAAATTGGAAGAAAGAAAAAACAAAGAGATATATTTTAAAAATAAGAGAAAAAGTACAAGCAATTGAAAAAGAAGACAAATCAAGTATTATCTGTTCCTTTCCATGGCCCAGCAGAAATGCATAACTTAGTTGTACAAACCATCCTGTTTACATACATAGATATGTCTTCTTCCCCTACTCCCACTCCTGTCCTTCTCCTCAGCTCAGTAACTCCTTCTGTTGAATAAATTCATTCCCTTTTCCAGGTATCTATTGTAACCTTCAGATTCCCTTTTATCTTTCAGGTTCTCATACTAAGGAAACAATGTAATGTTTGCACATAGGGATCTGATTTATTTCACTTGAGAGTATGTAATCTAGTTGCATTCATTTACTGACAAAAGACTCATATTTATCCTGTTTTTTAGCTGAATAATACTCCATTGTGTAAAAATACCACATCTTCTTTATCCATGCTTCAGTTGATGGGCATCTGGGTTTTTCCCCAGGATTTAGCTATGACAAATTGCTTTACCAAATTGTGCTGGAAAAACCGGCTTTCCAAACACTGCAGATTAAAACTAGACCGATGCCTATCACCATGCACAAAACCACAGTCAAAATGGATCAAAGATTTAAATATTAAAACAAAAACACTAAATCTTTTGGTGGAAAATGTAAAAAACATAGGGGTAGGTAGAGAGTTCATGCGCCAAAATGAAATTGATTGGAAAATACTTCAAAGGAGCAACAACTGGGATCTCATCTTTTCGAAAAATTTCTGCACCTCAAAGTAAATCTCCAACACAGTAAAAGGAAAAGCCAAAAACTGGGAAAAATTATAACTGACTGTTCCTCTGACAAAGCCTTTGTATCTAAAACATATAAAGAATAGTAAAAAAGGTGACCCAAATTCAAAGACTCAATCCAAAAATGTCCATCTGACATAAATACACACTTCTCAGAGGAAGAAACACAAATGACAAATAAATATATGAAAAAATGTTCAACATCATTGGTCATTTGAGAATTGAAAATTAGAATAATACTGAGATTTCATCTCACCCCAGAAAGAATGGCTAGCATCAAGAAATCAGCCAATAACAAGTGCTGGAGGGACTGTGGAGAAGAGGAACCCTTCCGCATTGTTGGTGGGAGTGCAGACTGGTACAACCACTGTGGAAATCAGTGTGGAGATTCCTTCAAAAACTAGGATGGCAGATCCCATTCAAGCCAGCTATTGCTCTCCTAGATATTTTTCTAGAAGAATTGTAAACCTCATACCACAGCAATACATGTGCATCCATGTTTATAGCAGCACAGTTTTTTATAGCTAAGATTGTAAAAAATAAAAATAAAAAACATATGGTGTATTTTAACAGATAAGAAATACAGATTTTCATATTTCTATTATTGTAGGCTCTCTAAATCTTGTTGTTTTCCATTATTGGATTCCAGAGCTATTTATTTATCTTTTCAAAATTTTATTAATTTTAATAAGAAATAACTATGAGACAGTTTCAAAACATATTATCAGACAGCCACTATGATTAATACAATGCGTATTGTTGTTTTCATAGTAGTTGCTCGAGTACAAGATGCAGACATGATAACCTTTCTAAATATTTATTTATCTTGATGTACAGAAGCTTCCTATTAAAATGAGATACCAGCTGTTGGTTCTTTGTAGTGTTTCCTGTGCAGTTTGGGTTTTCTTCTAAGTCTCTGCCTACCCCTGTGTCTTCAAGGTTTCTACTTACTTTTTCTTCTAGTAGATTCAGTATTTCTGCCATAATATTTAGAACTTTAATCCATTTTTACTTTAGTTTAGTGAAGGGTGATAAACGTGGATCTAGTTTTAGTCTTTGGCATGTCAAGAGCCAGGTTTTCCAGCACCATTTATTAAAGGAGCCATCTTTCTTCCAGGGCTGTTTTGTCCCTTTGTCAAAGATAAGATAGCTGAATGTGTTCACAGTTGTGTCTAAATCTTCTCATCTGTTCTACTCATCCTCAAGTCTGTATCATTGCCAGTACCATGTTGATTTCACCACAGTAGCTTCAATAGTATAATTTGAAGTCAGGGGTTGTGATGCACCCTGCCTGGCCTTCGTTACCCAGCATCTCCAGGATTGCTATTCTAGGTCTGTTCTGCATCCAGATGAATATTTTTGAATATTATCTCTAGTTCCGTGCAGCATATTAATTGTTCTGATTGGAATCATATTAAATCTGGATTAAAGTTTTGGGATTATGACCATTTTCACCATGTTCGTTCTTTCTATCCATATGCAGGGGATATCTTTCTATTTTCTGATATCCCCTTTGATCTCATCTTACAGAGTACTGTAATTTTCAAAATATAGATCCCTTATTTTCTCTGTTTTGACTCCTAACTATTTCAGTGTTTTGGATATTACCATGAAGGGTGTGGCTTTCCTAATTTCTCTCTCAGTGAGGTTTTTGTTTGTGTACAGGAGTGCTATTGGTTTTGAGTGTTGGCTTTGTATCCAGGTATGCTTCTGAATTTGGTTCTTCAGTCTAGTGGTCTTCTGGTGGAGTTTTTGGGTCTTCTATGTACAGTATCATATTATCCACACATAATGGAAATTTAACTTCTTCCTTTCCTATCTTTATTCCTTTTTATTTATCTCTCTTATTTATTTGCTTCCACTAATGTTTCCAGAACCATATCAAACAGGAGTGGTTACAGTAGACATTCTTGCCTTTTTCATTCATTCATTCATTTATTTATTTATTTATTTATTTATTTATTTATTTATTTATTTATTTTGGTACTGAGTATTGAACTCAAAACCTTGCACTTGCCAGGCAGGTGCTTATACCACTGGGCTGTATCCATGACCATTGTTCCTCATTTTTAGAGTGAAAGCTTTCAGTGTTTGACCATTTAGTATGATATTGAATGTTGGTATGTCGTAGGTGGTTTCATCAGATGAGGTAAAGATCATCTATTCCTACCTTCTGTAGAGTTTCAAGATGGATAATTTTGAAGAAGAGATTTATTTGATTTATAGTTCTGAAGGCTTAACCATGGCACCAATAACTTCTCAGCTTTGCTCAGAACTACATAGTAGACACTCTATCTTTGTAGGAGCATGTGCAAGGAGATGACACAGCAAGACAAGAAGTGGGAGACCAGAAAGGTATCAACCTTGCTCTTTTTACAACTCAATTACATGATAACACACTCTGGAAGATTAGTATTAATCCCTTCCAAGGGTTGTGCTCTTAACAGCCTGATCACATGCCATGAGACCTACTTAAACATTCCACCACCTCAAGGCCATTATATGTGAGGAAGGGCATAAGCAAAACTGCATGAATCCTTCAAAGAACTATATCCAAGTGTTATGGTTTATGTCTAGTTGTCCCCACAAAGCCTCATGTAGTCATTGGGCAGAGACTTCTAGAGTTTGAGACTGGATCCATGATCCCTGGGATTATGGGTTTTAGTACTGATGGGATTATGGGTTGAAGTACTTCTGGGATTATGGGAGTAGCCTAAGGTGGGGGCTAAGGCAGAGAGCCTGAATGTAATATAAAGAGAGACAGAGAGATAGACTGGAGCTATTGCTCTCTGCTGCCCTATTTGGTTGGCTACGTCTGCCACCATTTTGTTGCTGTTCTGCTGCCATGAACTGGATGCTCTCCGCTCTGTTCCACTCAGCCTTGGGCCAGCCAAATATGGACTGAAACCTCCACAAACTGTGAGCTAAATAAACCTTTTCTTCCTTCATCTTGAGTGTCTGGTATTTGTCCCAGCAACGAGTAAAATGTAACTAAGACACCAAGTCACAAATCCACTTTTACCTGGTTTTCCCACTCGGCCAAAGTACAGTGATTTCATTCCTAAGATTTGTTTCTTTTTTTTCTTTTCTTTTCTTTCTTTTTTTTTTTCCTCCTGTATTTAGGACAGGGTCAATAAGGTTTAAAGGGTCTCATTACATAGATCAGACTTGTAGTGATTCTCCTGTTTTCAGCCTCTCAAGTGCTAGGACTACAGGTACATGCCTCAAACATGGCTGGCATGGCAGGCCAGGGATGGAACCCCCGCTGCTACACTCCACCTAAGCAGGCCTTTAGTCCACTGATCTATCAGGCCAGTGCTCCAAGGTCATTTTTGAAAGAGAAAAAAATCCATCACCTTCTTAGTTTCTTTTCCCTTCTCCCAGTATCACCAGCAGCTGGCCATCCTCGTGGAGATGTGCTACTAAGGGGAAGCAAGTACTCTAGACAGTGCCACTCACCTGGCCACTCTTTCCCTCCAGCTCCACAGTAAGCTGATGTCAACTTGAGTCCTGATCATTTGAGGGAAGGCTATGCAGTATTTTTAGTCATCACTGTTAATTTGGCACCCTGCAGGGACTTCACTATTGCCTCAGAGAGCTCTCTTTGTAAATGTAAATAATCATGAAAGAAATGACACATTAAGCTCTCATTGGGCATCATGTTTTCCTACCCGCAAAGAAGTATTTCTTACTTTTGTTTTTTTCTGTGTAACTTACCACTTAGGGTGGAGTTTCTGAGATAAACCACCAGATACTTTGAAGATAAAGACCTACTATGAGGGGTTCCTGAAGTAGGTAACATCAGAGGTTGAAGAAATACCAACAGAAGCTTTTATGAAAAGTAGAATAGTCAGGATAGCCAGTACATATTCCCAAAGCACTTAAAACTATGCCAGCTACTGCCTTAATGTAAGCATGTGTTGACTCATGTGATTCATTTAAAACCTTAGGTGCTAGGTTTTACAACCATTTTTATTGTACAGATTAGAAAGTTGAGGCAAATAGAAGCTAAATGGACACAAGGCTCAATAGTCTAATAGATAACAGTAGAGAACCCAGATATTCTGATGTAAGGGCTTTTGTAGTACTATTTACTTGGTTCCTTACAGAGAAAAGAAAGTTCTAGAGGTTAAAAAAATTATAAGGGTAAAGAGCTCAGACAGGAAGTATGGGAGTCCCACTCCCTAAATTACCCTGTTTAATTTTGCTTCAAATCAGTTTTCAGAATCTCTTTGGAAAGGAAATGGCCTGGATCCTGTGGTCTCTCTCCTGTGTTTGTGCTATGACATGCCATTTCATATAAATTAGTGTTTCTCTATATCTACATTATAGATTTAAAATATTTATCATTCAAAATATATAACTAAACCTTTAAATGTGAAGTACACATTCTAAATGATACTACAGATTTTGAAATAGAGTAGTTAACACAGAAAGAACTCAAATAGTTTTCGTTCAAATAATCTACTTTAACCAAAAAGCATATGAATTGGACATTTTAAAAAGCCTTGAGAAGCAAGCAAAGATTTAAATGTCTTTAATATTTTAAATATTTTTATTTGCTCGAAAACAAAATAAAAAGTTAGTGAAATTATCTAGATGATTCCTAAAGAAAAGTTGCTTGTGATCATATGCCCTCATCAGTAAGAAGGCTAAATCTGTCCTACTTGATTTTGGGGTTTGCTTATTTGACTGATTGACTGATTGACTGTTTGCCTTTTGGAGCTAAATCTAGGGTGCTAAATTCTCAAGAAAACTTGTCATAAGCAAGTAAGCCAGTTACAGTTTTTGAAATTTTCTTTTCTTTTTATATTAGGAGGCACTTGGGGAATTCTCTGATCTAATGTAGCAATTCAGGCAAGAACATTCCAGGACCGGTTTCAGGATCACGGTTTGGTTCTACTCCTCGCTTTGCTAGCAGAGACTTGGCCACAGCCCATCAGCTGGGTGCTGTGTTTTGGAACTTGGAAGTGCTCATCAGTGGGAATCATTACCATATATTGCTCTGGGATATCAACTGTGTAGCTGTGACTGATTGCCACTAGGCAATCTCACTTACTGTCCTGCTCTGAATCAATAAACAGGTCCTTTGACAAATGTCTCTCAAATGAGGCTGACTTGTGAAAGAGGGTTGGAGTCATGAAAAGAAATTTAGGGTATGAATATCAGCCAAAGCGTGTCAACTATTACTTTTGTTTTAAAGTTTAAGAGAATAAATAGTCTCGGGGGAGGGGGGCAGAGCTTTTTTTAAATTTAATTTAATTTATATATATATATATATATATATATATATATATATATATATACAACTGCATAGTTCTTGTTTAACCAAAATTCTCATGGAGAGGCTGGCTCTCTGCGAGGTGGTATGGAGGAACATTATTAAATTCATAGTAGCAAGGTGGGGAGCAGGTAGCCAGGGTCAACTCCTGCAGATGAGCAAAGATCCAATCAAATGTTGTATCAGCAAGGTGCAGTTAAAGAGCATTCGAGAAGAACCAATGCCAAGGTTTCCTTGCATGAAATATAGCACAAGTTCAGGCTGCTAAACTCTATGTACCTCTGACCTTTGGCTCTTCTATGTCTCTATTTTTCTGGCCTGACAGACCACATGCCAGTGTGCAACCCAGAATCCCTCAACCTCGTGATTTATAGCTTACAGCTGCTTCACTGTCTCAGACATGGCAGCTGCTTTTCAGATGTCTTCAAATCAAGAGAGAGCTAATGTGAACTTGAGTGGCTGCAGAGGAGAAGAAAAGTTGATGGAAAAAAATCATCTGAATTCTGCCCCAAAGCTTTCCATTGATCTTTGCCTTTGGGGCCAAGCAAAATGTTTAGTTTATTTTATAAGCTAATTAGGTGTGTGAAAGGCTACTTGGCATTTGCTATTGACTGAACCCAACAAAAGTGATCACCAGTCTGGGTAATCAATAGGGGATCGATTACAAGCTTGTGATTGGATTAGCCATTTGATCAATGCTGTGTGCTAATATATTAACAAGCAAATTACTGAGCCCTTAAGAGCAAAATGCTGACTCTGATTACATTACAAACCAGTAAGATCTAATGACCCGCCAAGTGCAAGGGGTTAGTTATACAAATCAAGACCTGAGAGAAGTTTTTTCCTTGAAGATTTCTCCCCAGCCAAAGAAAATGCTTTCTTAAGTGAGATTTAAATTAAATTACAATTAGTAAACAGTTTCACTGGGACGCCTAATTTCCAAGCTGACTTCACTCATGAAGAAGAGGGCTGAGAAGCTGCAGACAAAATAGCTTGGAAACTTTTAGAAAAACCTACATAACACCAAAAAGGACAAACACAAACTAGTTCCATGTATCAAATAATATTTTGATACCTGCCAAAATGTGATAAACTGATGAGCATGCTGGATATATAGAGCTATTCCATGATAGAATCTAAGGTTTCATGATCTTTATTAAATCATATCTATCCCTAACTTCCTTTTTTTGTTTGTATTTAGTACAGGGTCTCACTAAGCAGCTCAGACTCATAGTGATCCTCCTGTTTCCACCTTTCCAGCACTGGGATTATGGGCCTGTGCCACCACACCTGATCTTGCTGGCTGGCTCAGTGTGCCAGGGAGGGGCTGGCATGGCAGGTGGTACCAGGGCTTGTACTTGCGTAGGCAGGCACTTACACCTTTGAGCTACCTCTGCAGCCCCAAACTTCCATTTTAAGGTAACCTATTATCTACTGCTTCAGTTGCAAAATGAGTAACAATTAGATACACTTGCCTCTGTGTGTGTGTGTGTGTGTGTGTTGCACAACACTCATGAAGAATTGTGGCTATTTATACAACATGTTTTTGTTTCCTTTTTAGAACAAGAGAAAAGGTAAAATTACGAACAGAATATGGTATGAAAAGTATGTTGAACTTTGTTAGAATGCCTTAGTATTAAATGAATCTATGTATGACCTACAAAAGTAAAAAGCCACAGGACAGAGCTCTTCTCCTACTCTGTTTCCCCATGATTAGGTGAACCATTTATTCAATTGATTGTGCTCTTTCGGATTCCCTAAGTGGAGACCAAGCAAGCCTTTGCTCACTTTCCCTCTTAATCCTTTTCCTTTTAAGAAACCTTTTTTTCCCATTGCCTCAGGGAAGCTGAACCCATTAGTCTGAATTCTCCAGTGTTATTTGCAGACTGGAAAGGTCTCCCTGGGCCCTGAGGCAGTCTGTCAGCCAGAGCGGCCTGCAGGCCAGGCAGGGCGGGCTCCTGCAGTGTGGATACTTGTAGCTGCCTGACAGGCAGCAGCCTCACCAGGCCCAGGCCGCCCACAGCTGACAAAACAGCCTGCCAGGCCTGGCCCAGAGCTGGAGCCCCGGGTGAAGGGAGGAGGCTGTCAGTCAGCACCACAGAAGTGCAGGCAGGAAATATAATATCGGATGGAGCTTTGTCAGTTCAGAGACTTCATGGTGAACTAAGCTTTAGGCCTACCTGAGACTAAAACACCTAATATGTCAGGCTTGTGGGTTTAGGCACCAGCAACTACAGGCAGATTTCTCCCCCTTGGCATTCGTTTGGTAGGTTTTAATTATTTTTAATATTTTATTTATTTATTACAGTGTCTCTCTATGCAGCTCAGACTTTACACCATCATGCACCCATTTCTATACCTAACTGACTAATTGAACTCTAGCAAAAGTACCTAGTGGTCATTTTATGAGCACTCTTTCTGTTTGAGTTAAAACCAATGGGCTGCAATGCTGCAGATGTCCTCTCAGAGCCATTCCTTGGTCGTGTTGCCT
Source organism: Myocastor coypus (assembly GCA_004027025.1). Lineage (NCBI taxonomy): Eukaryota > Metazoa > Chordata > Mammalia > Rodentia > Myocastoridae > Myocastor > Myocastor coypus. The sequence continues at coordinate 23,103 of PVJA010014987.1, forward strand.
TGTGTAACAATCCCTGATCTGTATTTAATTTTTTTAAAAAATGTGTGCCCGACCAAACCATCATGTGCTGGCAACCAATACTGTAGTGTTAGATAGGCAAGAGGCTTAACTTGCCTTAAATGTGGCAGTATTGAAACTATGAAGTCATTCCATTTATTGTTGGTAGATGACCACTCGAAACCAGGTGAGATTTCATAGATAAGTGACAATTCTTTGGAATCCAATGTAGCCTAAACAACAGTGACAAAGGACATAATGTTATTGTAAGTGATACCACAAAATTACTTCTCCCAGTTATCAAGGATTAGGTCCACTGTGAACACTAGCATACTTAGAAGTAGCAGTGAAATTCCTTAATTCATTAAAAAGTTTCAGCTGTACGGTTAGCGAATATCCTGCATCTCATCAATGCAAGGCAGGAGCCTGTGATGCTATGTGCCCTGCCCTGGAACGTTACTGATTAACCCAGCTGGCAGGATCCCATGCCTCTCCTCTTTAAATTAGTGTTGTTAATTTAAAGTTTGAAGTGACAACATCCTAAACACTTCTCCAGAAAGAACCAGCTATATGGGTCCAGAAAACAAAGATAGAAATTCCCAGAGGGAGAACTTCTTGTTTATCTTTCATTCTGTTTGACTGTGTAATACATTGATTTGTAGAAAGAATTTAGAAGGGAAAGTAAACAATAATAGGCGAAAGGGAAACTTATTTATACTCACCAGTTCATTTGAGGATCTGTGACTACTGGAGAAGAAAAAAAATTCTTAGGCAACCTAAAAAAAAAAAGGATCACCAGAATTTATTGAACTCTGATCATCGTCTTAATATACGTAGAGCTTTTTAATTTATGGTGTTTTAAAACTCGATTCCTAAGTTTAATGATGGTTAATATCGAAGGCTTCATGTGATGCTTTTCATCAGTTTGAAGATAATTACGTTTCAGAATCTCAATTTCATCGGAATTTATCAAAACCTTATGGGACTCAGTGTTGTCTTGTCCACGTGAATGTAAAGTATGTTCTTCTGCCTCCATTCATCCTTAGGTAGATTTCATCCTTGAAAGCTGCAGTGGGCAGGACTGCGCCTGGTTGCTGTAGGTAATACATGTGCTATCCTGTGACGGGCATGATTAATCAAAATGAAACAGCAGGGATGCATAGGTAGCAAACACGTGCATGAGTGAGGTGGCTTACAAGAAGCAAAATAGTCCTGATTTAATTTTTTTTCAAATCCTATTTAGAGCTCTTCACATCTACTGGGTGGCCAAGCACTTAAAAAAGAAAAAGAAGCCATTAAGCAGCAAGTGTTAGAGACACTGTGGGGAGGTTGGGTCACCTGGTGACTCCTGGTGAGAGAGTCAGATATTTCAGTCATTACAGAAAACAGCAGCAGAGTTCTCACAGTTCACAGAGAGGACCACCACGTGATCTAGCCAGTTCACTTCTGGGTTTGTACTTAAATCATCCAATGCATAAGCTCGAACCAATACTTGCACGCTCATATTTATAGCAGTGTTATTCACAGCACCAAAGACCTCAATGTCGTCAGTGGGTGAAGGAATAAACATTTGTATACATGTGTGCTAGAATACTTTTCAGCCCTAAAAGAGGAGGAAATTCTGACATAGAAGATTCTTGAGGATATTATACAAAGTGAAATGAAGGTAAATCTTAAGGATAGTATGCCAATCACAAAAGAGCAATGATGCATTATTTCCACATAGAAGGTTCTCAGAATTGAGAAATTTACAGAGACAGAAAATACAAGGTGGTAGAGATAGAGGGAGATAAGCAATTATTGTTTAATGGCCACAGAATTTTCACTGCAACGATGAAAAATGTTTTAGGGACAGAGAGTGGTACTGCTTGAGAGATGATAGAATGTTATTGAATAATCCTTAAAATGGTTAAAATAATACATTTTATGTTCTGTGTATTTTATTATAATTACAAATGTTGGGGTGGGCTGGTGAGATAGTTCAGCAGTCTAAAATGCCTGCTTAGGAAAGCTTAGGCAACCGCAGGGACTGCGGTTTGGTCACCAGTACAACATGCTGTGCCAGCCCCACCCCCAGGGCAAGCTGAGCCTGCCATAATTTAAAAAAAATGTTGTGGAGTGTACCTCACAGAAATACCTATGACCTCCATACATCTCCCTATTTTTTGTTATAGGTTTCATATTACTCAAAACCAATTCACAGCTGATCAGTAGGAGTATATGGTCAGTCCAGCCCTTGTCTAGCACCTGTGTACATAGATTAGTATAACAGTTTATGCCTGTCCCAGGGATTATAAATGTAACCTCAACAAACCCAAGGCATGTCATTGATCACTGTGTCTTATGTTTTCTAATTTTTAAAATCTTACTTACCTTTTTTTTCCCCGGCCTTGTAGAAGATCCAAAGTTTTATTAGATTATGTATATCATGGAATGATAGTGATATATTCCACTTCAGTATGCATAGTACCTGTGTTTTATAAGGTGGTTTGCCTACTATCCTGAAATGGCCATGCTGTGCTCTCATTTAACGAGATTTGTTTCTTCAATTTATGAATTGCATGGCACAAAATTTGAGCCTTATGTTTATTCTTGTTTTTAAAGTCTAAACTACTTGATACCTCAAAGAAAATTATGTGACATGCATGTAAAAATTATGAACTGCAATAATATTATGCCTGCGAGTTATTTATTCAACTGAAGGAATACAACAAGATAAGAATGATGGAAACTTTTTAACTTCTCCTCTTGGGTTTCACAAAAGCATCCAAGATTTCACATAAGTTTTAAAACCAGTCTCCATTCTCTTCTTTTTCTGTTGTGCATGTGTTCCTGTGAAGGCCAGCTTTAAGTGTCAATGAGGCTAAAGAATGCTCATAATTGGTAAAATCTTACCTCCTGGTATGTCTGTGAAGGCATTTTGATAAGAAGTTATTTCAGTTGGTAGACTGAATGCAGTTCCCTTGCACCAATGTGGGTGAGCACAATGCAGTCCACTGAAGGCCTCAATAGAACAAAATTGTGGAAGCAAATTTGCTCTCTCTACTTGAGCTGAGTCATGTATCATGTTCAATACCCTTGAGCATTAGCACTCCTGCTTTTCAGATCTTCAGACCCAGGCTGGAACTTACGCCTTTAGCTCCTCTGTTCCCAGTCCTGCAGACTCAGAGCACAGTATACCTCTTTCTTTCCTGTTTCTCCAGCCTGCAGACTGTGTGACCCACTGGGTCCCCTAATTCTGTGAATGAATTTATATAACATTATCATATATTATAAATAAGATCTAATTCAATATTATAAATAATACAATTTTATTAATGTATATACCATTGTGCTCATATACATGCTTATATTTTCTACTGGTTCTATTTCTCTGGAGAACCCTGACTAAATAGGGTTATAGTACAAATGATGCAGTGCAATACACTCTAACACAATACCTAGGCAACATATCATCACTTTTTTTGAACATTTAAAATGGCTCTGTTTGGGCTAGGAAGATAGCTCAGTAGAATAAGCACTTGCCTGGCAAATGCAAGGACCTGAGTTCAATCCCCAGTGCCACGATAAATAAATAAATAAATAAATAAATAAATAAATAAAATGGTTCGGGGTTGCATACATTGTCAGCAACTTGCCTCTTTCATTCATCAATAACTGTGGTTTCATTCATCTTTCCGCAGATATTCCATTGTGTGAATATACCACAGTGCATTTACCTATCCTGTTGATGGACATCCGGGTTAATTCCAGGGATAGGTTTTTTTCCTTTGGCGCTATGAAAATTGGTGCTGTGAAAATTGTTTTATATGTCCCCCACCTACAAAGCTTTTTCTAAGGTGTGCTTCAGCAAAAAGTCTTGGATTATAAGCTGTATTTGGGCCAGTGACCTATTTTTTTTCTTTTAAAGTAAAAGCAATTGGAAAATAACTTCCTTGTTTATCCCACATACACTACTTGTAGTTTTTAATTTCCATTTAATTTGCTTTTCTGAATAGTAGTACCTTCATTTACCAACAAAGCTTTTTCATCCTAGTTTTGAGTATTTCTCTCATAAAATATCTGTTCAAATCTATTTTTCCAGTTTGTCTTCAAGTCCAACTGAAGGGAAGTCTTGCTCTCTATTCTGAGCTCCCAAGAATCTCAAAGATTGCCAAGCAAATATTTCTAGCTTAAGTCCATCCAGACATTGAGTGCTAATTTTGTACTTATACTGAAGATAATTAATGCATGGAGAATGAAATCCTGTAGAAATACAGAATATGTAGTGTAATCTTCAAGTATTTTACTCAGATGTTCAAAGCATTAGAATTTCTTTCAGATTTTCCATTCATTTAATGAGATATAGCTACTGGTTGCCCACTCTAGGCTGAGTGCCAAGCTAATTGCTAGAGATATAATAATGAACAAAGAGGGCATGACTTGGACAATAGCAATGTTGTCATTAGCTTCAAAAGGATGAAGCTTCCCTGGGAAAGGGCACACTCGGATGGGAAATTTGGAATGTGGATAGCCACTTAGCTTATGGAGGCCCAGGGTATAAATAGCTCAGAGTACAGTTCAAGGTAAGGGATACACCCAAAGCCCAAGAGGACAGGGAGATGATGAAAGTAGCCTGAAGATCTCCTGAAGAGGTGCCGCAGAGCGGTTGGATCATGTAGAATTTCAAGAACCACTAAATATTTTGAAAAATTTCTTAAGGGTGGTGGAATTTTAAGTGATAATGTTTGAACCTGAATGTCCAGGAAACAATATGGAGAACATATTAAAAGCATGCAGTTGTAAAACATAAAGACACAAAGAGTCCCATTGCAGTGAGAGAGAACAGAGCTTAGACTGGGATGCTGGGAGAATGGGTAGAAACTTTGTATATATTTTAGAGAATATTATTAGAAGCCAGTCTAAGGACTTTGTGATTAATTATGTGTGAAAGTAAAGTGAATAAGAGAAAAGAATAAGGCAACTTCCAGGTTTCTGGATTTAGAATTAATTTAGTGTGGGTTTTACTCTTGATATCAGTAGAAAAGAAACACTGGATAGGAGCAGCAAGGAAAGACTTCGTTCAGAAGAGAGGATATCGTTATGTTTCACAATAGAAATAACAGTAAACATCAGTGACTTCGCAGGATTTTCTTCATGTTTCTTATGCTCCTTTCCTGTCCTGGCTTCTTTCAGCTCATTTTGAAATTCTCACCTCGTCTAAATGCCTCTTTCCATTAGGCCTTGCTTCCTACATATCTCACCAAAGAGGGTCTTCATCCTTTCACCAAAAGATTCTTTCTCTTTCTCCTGAGCATTCCTAGCACTTCCACTTACTCTCGTTAATCACTACTCACCGTATTCCTCCAACAAGGTAGTAAGACCCTTGCGGTGAGAGTCAAGGTCTACAATCACTGCAGTCCTAGTCTCCTCCATGCCGTCCAACCTATGTCCACGCAGCCACCGAACTAGAGCAGCTTGGCTCCAACTGCTGGGCTGGGAACCCTGGGACTCATTCATGGGCCTATAATGTCATGTTTTTAACATTCATAATCACTAACAAAGAAACAGGCGTTGCTTATAAAACTAATGAGATCCACTCCCAGGCTAATTAAAAAAATGTTTATAAATAAAAGAACAATTAAGTGTCTGGACAATCAAACATCAAATGTGAAAGTCACTGGTTTCATTTGTTTTCTTTATGTTTGCTCAGCATCAACATATAGCAAACATTCAAATCTCTTGTCTTCGGAGAAAAGAATCGTGAAAAAATTTAAACATTTTGTATTTTTTTGATCCTGCTCATTTTTTAAAATTTAGCTTATTAATATATAGTGTTCATGTTCCTTGTAGGAAATTGGCACCTGTATGTAATATCTTTTTTGTATTTTGTGCAAGGTCTCACTGCGTGGCTCGGAATTACAGCCACGTGCCACATGTCTCGACTCAGTAGCTGGCTCATCATGCCTAGGGGGTGGGGCCAGTGTCGAATGTGGTACCACGGGTCGAACCCCAGTACACATTTTTAAAAATAGTATTTTGAAAATGTGAGTCATAGGATTTTTCCTAAATATTGTTGATTAATATTTTTCTTTTTTTTTCCCTCCACATAGACAATATGCTTATTATTTTATAGTCTATGTTTTTATTCAAAATTTACTTAATGAAAACTGGCCAAATAGCACAGCAGATTAACTCACCTGCAAGCAGGCACAGGAGCCTGGGGTTCAATCCCCAGGCCTGTAGTGTCAGCCCTGCCACCAGGGCTCACTAAGATGGCAAATGAGACTGGGTGTGGTGTGGCATGCACCTGTAATCCTAGCTCTTGGAAAGCTGTAAACAGGTGAATCACTACGAGCCCATCTCATGGTGAGACCCTGAACACCCTGTAGACCCTTCCCTAATATACAAAAAAAAAAAAAAAATACTTGATAACATCAAATCATTATCAGTTTACTACACAGATGCTTGGCTGTGAAATGTTTTATTTTTTTAATTTTTTTTTATTTTATTGTTTCTTGTTTTAGAACTTTTGTTTGTTTGTTTATTTATTTTCATGGCCGGCTCAGCCTGACCTGAGGGCAGGGCTGGCCCAGAATGTGGTGCCAGGGATAGAACTGTGGTCCCTGCAGCCGCCTGCAGGCGCTTTAGACCACTAAGCCATCCTGCCGGGCCCTTGTGAAATGTTTTAGATTAAAAATATCGATCAATACTTCAGAATTATGTGGTTTTTGATTTACAACCCATTGAGGAAAAAAAAAAGCCATATTTTTGTTAGCAACAAAGATGCTGACAGTGTGTCTGACCATAGCCACCTTCTTAAACTTGGAGGGCGTGATAGCTTCCTGCTCAGGCCCTCAGTGCTCTGCCTACCGCCTTTCACTTCTCTGTCCTTTATTTCTGTGAGACTCATTTATGCATGTTCAATCCGGAAATGCTTCAAAAGTTTGAAAATATTCTGGATTTCCATCTAAGTCCATACTTACTTGGATAAAATAAATGTGAATATATTTACTTCTTTAGGACAATGAAAAATTTAAGTTAGAAAAAAATTTTGACACTCACAAAAATTCCAGCAGGATTTTATACTTTGAAAATAAGGAAGGACACAACTTAGAGAAATTACAAAATTATTCTCAACATTGAGAAAGTGAATATTATTTATTGTATTAAATTCAACTAAGTAATCTCTAATGCTATCCATATTTAATAGTGTTGGTAACTACCATTTGTTTATTTTGTGAAAATTATATTAGAAATATAAAATAATAATTTCTACTTAAAAGTGACAAGGAATCACATATTCTTGTGTTCTAATTAATTAGAAATAAGTAGGGAGAGCTATATACTTCTTTTATACCTTTCATGAAGTATTGAGATTCTCTAACAATATATTGGGGAAAAGAATGTGTAGTCCATATTTAAGGGGCTATCCATAAAATTGCATTTGCTAGAGTTATGAAATTTCCTATTTTCCATAGTATTGATTTGCTGCTTCATATTTCCATGAGTTAGAAGACAGAAGCAATTTTTTATACATGTATTTACGTATTCATTTAGTGATGGTAGTGCAAACTAGGCCCTTGGTTGTGATATCAAACAGCATAATTAACCAGCCTCATTAGCAAAGAGAGAGCTGCCCAGCACCTGTGCCTTACTGCAGTCTACATGTCAGCGTGAACACTGACCGCACATTTCAGGCTTGCAACTGCCAAAAAAAAAAAAAAAGCAGCAAAAAATGGAAATACAGACAGCAAAGACCCCATGGCCCATGACATGTGTAACTGGTGTGGTCCCTTCTGGCTGGATTTGGTTCTCACACTGCAAGAGCTGGTAATAAAATCTTATGACCAGTGCTTTTATCCAGATACAAATAATACAAAACTATAAGAAAATCTTTGTCTTTAAATTTAATCTAGAAGGCTATCTTGTAAACATAAAGTATCTATTAACTCTTGGAAACAAAAGATAAATGATAGCCAAGATGACCAACAGTCAATATTAGATAAAAAATTTTTAATGATAGCAAAGACATATTTTTACCGGTAAGCTCATTCACAAATAAAATTGTCAATAAAGTTTCAATTGTTAAATGTATAATCCAGCCAATAAGAGAAGTAAGTTGTGTAACAATAGCCTTTTTTTAAACTTGGGTTTTATTTATCTTTCTTTTTTGTATATAAGATATATACATTTATCATTTATACAATGCCATCAGTAAAATAGCAGTTTTATCTTCCCTCTGGGGGGTATGAATAGTCTTTCATTCATTTAAGAATTACACAAGACGCAGCTCTCTCTTCTCTAGTACATAGGATTCTGGCTTGTATTTTGTGTTTGTAAGATGTATGCTGAATAAACTGGTGTGTTTACTTCTCTAGAAGAGGCTATATATTTCCTACATATGTGGCAGTCAGAGGTACACATGACTGCTGTAGGTACAACGCACATTCACCACAAGTGACTACATGGAAAGGGTTATAGTGAGCCAAGTGGGTTGATAAAAATGGTAATGCAGACTCTATATTTATTCATTTGCAATGATTTCCACATCAACCTCACTCAGTTTATAAATCTAAACATTAGTTCTCTTGCTGTCAGCACTTCAGACTCCACCTGGGACCAGTCAGCCAAGCTGTTGCTTTCTGCCTCCTAGGACCATCACACAAAATAAAGATTCTCCCTTTGGAATGTGGCTGACAGGTTGGTGGACGAGGTACCAGACAAAAAAGAACGCACTCTTCTCTTCAGCTGTGTAAGCTCTTCTGTTTTGCAGGCTTTTTTTTTTTTTAGTACGGAAAGCAGATGTGACTTAAGAAGCAGAGAAAAGGAGGTAGAAGGTGGGGGAAGAGGCATAATTTTATGAGCACATTTAGAATTTCAACAAAATATTTCAGCCTTATAAAATACTATTTTTTCTGAAGATCAATAGCTAATAAGTTCTGAGATTCTCATTCTTGAAAGAAAAAAATGAATGCAAGTTTTGTTTATTTTTTATATTTAAATGAAGGGTGTGATGCAGATACATCAGAGATTATTTGCTAAATAATTAATTTTACCTATTTTATAATTAGTTTCTTTCAACAAGTTCAGTTTGTAAACATTTAAAGTCCTTTTTCTGTAGCATTGGCTTTAGTAAAATTTATCAAGCTGTTTGTCCTAAGCATGATAGTTGCATGTTATCTGTCATGGGGGTACAAAATATTAAATTAACAAGATTCTTTTCTGTTTGAGCTTTGACTACCATTCATGCATTTTCTAATAAAAGTTTACATTTCACAAAAACATCAAAATTAAAGCATGACATTTATCTTTTACTAATCATCTCTCATGTTTTGAAAAACATTAGAATATTAGAAGAAAGAAATATTCAGGATTAAGTTGTTAGCTGCAGATATATTAAAGGGTCAGATTTTGTGATCCAGAAATCCATCTATAGTGGATTTGTTGGATAGCAGTGATTTTTTAGACATATACCACACTGGTAAACTGATTAAATGTAAAACAACTAGAAATTCAACATGCTGAAGATTTAGCTTTGTGTGTATATGTTTTTTTAAGGGTTTAGCAAATCTGTTCATGGAAGTGGTTTGGAGAGGAACTATCCCATACATATAATAAAGTTGGTTTTTAAATCAGTCTTTGCTCTGGGTGAGGTGGCATGCACCTGTCATCCCAACACTTGGGAGGCTGTAAACAGAGGGATCACTACGAGTCCCATCTAGTAGTGAGACCCTGAACACCCTGTAGAGCCCTTCCCTAAAATACAAACAACAGCAACAACAACAAAAATCAGCCTCCAATGTCTGTCCATTTTCTCTTCTGTCAAATGTAAGTCAACCTGGTCATGTGCATCAGATAGCACGTCAGATAGAGTGTGTCCATGGATCTGGGCAGCTGAGGAGAGCTAAAAGCTGCTCTGCCGTCAAGGATGGGAAAGAGAAATATAAAGGACAGTTCTGCAGTTTGGTCATATAGTTCCTTTGGTATTCTGTTTACTAAATTAAAAATAAAAACACTCAGGATATTTCATCTTATGTTCAGCTTATTACACTTATAAGTTTTAATAATAATATTATTATTACTGTAATTTAAGGAAGGGTCTACAGGGTGCTCAGGGTCTCACTACTAGATCAGGCTCATAGTGATCTGCCTGTTTACAGCCTCCCAAGAGCTGGGATTACGGGCATGCACCACCATGCCCAGTCTTAATTCTTGTCTCAGGACACACCCCTCGGGGAGTAGGGACTGGCGTGGCAGGCCTGGCAATGCAACCTCTGGCCCCTGAACCTGCTTGCAGGTGCTTTAATCTGCTGAGCTCTTTGGTTGGCCCTTATTACATTTATTTCAAAATTGTTATCTGCCTGTATAATTTTACCCTATTAGTGAGAATATTTTAAGAAAAGTTTATTAAAATTTGAAAACACATTCCCTCCCACAAGGAAGACATCTTCGTTTTAAAACAGGGTGAAATGGCCATTTATTAAGGAGTCTTGAAGGCCTATTGCTTTTGTGCTGGCCACCTGAATCCAGTTTATTAAACTGTTATTTGGGAGTACATTCTCAGCTTCTAAAAAAGCAAATTCAAAGAATATATGACAAACAGAGTGTTTTGATAGTTGTATCAATAAGCCATGTAATGAGGGGTTCGTTGTCTACGATTGTCCTGGATTATCTATCTCCCTAGTTGCTCATATATTGATGTTCTTACAATAGCATCCTGAACAGATAATTGTTCATCCTTTTTCTCTTTTCTTGTGAATAGCCAAAATCAGGGATGTGTTCATGGCTGCATCTAAGAGAGGCAAACTAATGAAATCCATAAACTTATTCTTTTGGAACCTTAGTATTAGTGAAAATAAAACTCACCAAAAAGTCCTGACTGCAATGGTAAAAAAAAAGAAAGTTGTTAGTGATGTGCGAGATGGACCAACACAAAATTAACAATAAATACGTGTTGAATGAGTAGAAAAAATACTAAGTATCAGTCACTTTACTTCCAGGAATGACTTTCTGATTAATTTATATTTCATCCTCAAAGAGGCAGACTATGTGTCTATGTTATGGGAAAGTGTGATATATACTGTAAGGTTACACAACAGATGAAGTGCAACATATATTAATAAATGACTTATCAAATTAGCACAATTACTATCTTAAAGTAAAATAAAATGCAATAAAACGGATTCACATAAAGAAAATGTGAATATAAGTGTTAGCTATCTCTTGTTTTGGCTAATGATTATCTCCTAAAGAATAACTGATATAACCTCTTGATAAAAGCTAATACTTATTTACTATGACTGTGAATTTCTTTCTAGACACTAGGCATTTCCATTCTATTTCTTCTGGTTAATGCAACAATCTAGAGAGGACAGCATTTTTATTCTTATTTTACAGAGGAGTAGGTTCAGAGAAATTAAGAAAGTAATTCTCAGTCAGACAGTGAGTCAGCTCTAGATCCAGTACGCACTATCTGCGTCTTCATTGCTTCACTGTGCATAGGATCTGAGCCTCCTGAGGCCTTGCCTCTGCTTTTTCTCTTTCTATTCCTGAAGACATCTTCACCTGATCCATAAAGGCTCATCAGGCTAAACCAACACCTCTCAATTTCACCCTCTAGGAAGGGGAGATTTAGGAAGCTCTAACTTACCACCATGACACTCAACTCTAAGTTATTTGCTATAATTTATATGGGAGATGTAGGAAGAAGAGTCCTGGACTCCTCTAAATGCTCTCCCCACTTTATAATATTCACCTTCATGCTCCCAGTACCCTTGTTTCTGTCTAGGGTTTCCAGTACCCCAGTCCTTAGGACTTCAGCCCTGGCTTGGCCACGCCACACTTTCTCACACATAGACATCATCCTCTGAACAGCCAGGAGTCTGAGGCACTGCTGATGTGCCTTTGTGAGCACAGGCTTCTGACGACAGAGTCCTGCTCACCTCTCAGTCCTCAGCTCATACCTTAGGCATATTGAGCGCCAGCAAACCTCTGAATTTGTTCTATGTTTTCCTGAAACATTTGCTAGCAACTGTTCTCTCTGAGAACTTTTCCTCATTCTTCCCTCATGTTCTGGGCTTGCTCCTGTTTGAAGCTGGATGAGTGCATCACCTTCTGAAGTTGTTCTGTCTCCCTGCTAGGCCAAGAGCAACTTGGAGACATCATCATTGTATCCGGCAACTAAGCTAGTGCCTAGCACATCTCAGCACTTATCGCATGTTTTTCTTCCACTGATGTGAAGCTAGTTACAAGGCAGTTTACAAGAACCATAAAAATCAAACAAGCAGTACTTGGATGACACTACTGATCTCCAGTTCTGTATTACTTGCTATAGTAATTTTCCCCATGGTGTAATATTTTAATATATGACTGACTCTCATGACTCCTTTAGGCAGCCTTGAGAATTTTACTTGCAGTACAGCATAATTTTAAATCCTTCCTACAGGAACAGGAAGTATTTCCACCCCTAGTTGCTACTAGTACTTGCAGAGTGTATTCACATTTTTTGTAGATGAGGAAAGTGGAACCTGGGCAAGTGTCAGATGTTTCCATGAGGAACTCCCGATAGGGGAAGATGTACAGGAACATTCAGGACATGGTTCCACTGGGTCCAGATGTCAACATTTGGGATATGTTGCTAATTAAAATGATTCTATGTCTACGAGTCCTATGAATGACAAAATATTTCTTCTTGTGGCTTGTATAAATTGCTTAAATGTATTTCCTGAGAGAGAGGAATCTGTTTGATATAGAATAGGAATAATAAATGCCATTAAATTACATTATTATATAATCTGGAAGATGGCAGATTTGTAGGTACTGCTGTGGACAGGCTACCTACTGCCCATAACTCCTCACAGAGGGAATGGTGGTTCCCTGTGTCATAGAGCCTTGCTCTCCGGGAGGGAAAAGGCGCTTTGTCTAGGCTACCAACATCCAATAAAAAGAATGGAACCATTACAAAGGGCTCAGGACACTGCATCCAAAGTGTGAAAGAAGTTTTCTCATTCACACTCTCAAAGATTAAGAACCAGCAATCTTTTTTTTTTTTTTTTTTCACTTTGTGGAAATTTACTCTGCAGTCGCTATTCATTAAACATAATTATCTCTCTATTAGCAGAAAAAAATGATCTCTCTGTAATGTGTTAAAATTATGTTTCTTGATGCTAAATTTGCATACAAAGAATGCTTTTAAAGTATACTATTCATAACTTGTTATTGGAAGGAAATTGAAGAAAGGCCAAGCTTTGTGCTACACATGGGCTAAAACTACCATTTATCCCACATTCATTCACTCAGCAAGATTTTACAGCTCTGGATTGTGTGAGGCACCATGCCATCACCGAAGATCCTAGAATTCTACCGTGAACACATACCAAAGTATGCTCACTGCCTCCAAAGACCCTTACATCCATAAGAAGGGGCAGAGAGAGGATTGGGTACTATTAAGCAGGATTCTTTTGATCCAATTTTCTTTCTGGATTTATTAAACAAAAATGTCCTTTCAAGGACAGTAAAAAACAAAATCCTTTCATTCACCTAGATCTTTAATTTTTCTTCTCAAATAAATGATAGCTTTCAGCTGGAATCTACATCATCTTTCTGACCTTCGATGAGCTGGCATGAATCAGTTGCTACCCTGCAGTGAAACTTGGGCATATGTGAGCACTTTCACTCTGCTTGCGTTACCAGCAAGACCCCTGGGCTTGCATGAATTCACGAATAGAACAGGAGACATTTCATTCCTAAATGAACTCAGGAGTGGTAAATTAGCGCCCACAATTTATACATTTAAATTAATCTTTAGTCCTCTGTAAACTATGAAGGGAAATACATTTCATCCCATGCAAATACATATGCAACCTTTTTATTTAATTGAGTTCATAAGTCAGTCTTGTGTTCTATTTTTATTTACTTATTTAGTGGTTTGATGGAAATTTCTCTGTTTTTCTAACCACCTTAAAATCCTCGTTCAGAGTAAGATCAACATCTGAGACTAGAATTTAAACCCCAGAAAAGATAGTGAGTAAAGAATCTTTAATTTATGAAACTGAACAAGTTGACTTATCCAAACATCTCTAGGGCTTTAATGGGGGATATCTATAATTCTCTGAATTGTATTCCTTTCACAGTGATATTTTGTAATTCCATTCTATTACCCTTGCTTAACATTAATGAGATAAAAAGATCACATTATGGCGATTGATGTTCTTCAAATTGAATGCACGTTTCCATGTACAAAGCTGTCTGCTAATTTAAAAAACATAGCATGTAACATAGAATCATGACCATAGTCATCACTCAGCTGGGACCAGATAGCATTTTTTATCTATTCATTGGATTTAACAAGGCGTGAGATGGAAGCAGAATACAAAGTGTGGGTAGATTATCCTGTATCCCTCCTTTTGGCTAATTCTTGGCAATCTCAGCAAGGAAACTGAGGCTTCATGTTGCCATGGAAATAAACCTCAAGGTCAAAGGGGCATATGGGAGGTCAGACAATGACAAAGGAACATCTGAGAGGCCATCTGGATGAGTGACCTGACATAATTAGTCATTAATCCCACTCTGGGGAACAATAGTGCTGGCAGAGAGTGTGTTTGGGCTTTGATCGTGGTCTGGGTGATCTCATGGGGAAGAGGGAAAAAAGCCCCACTTGGTAACTAAGCAGATTACCCCGGCATGCTGTTAACTAAAGACAGGGTGGCCGAGGAGGCCAGTGGGATATGCATTTTACATATTAGACTACATTTCCCTTTACTTACCACAGGCCCCTCTAGGGCCATGTGGCTTTCGGATTAGCTTCTGGGTAGCATTTTTTACAGTTTACAATGGAAAGGGAGCAAGAGTCCCAAAATACATTGCTTAAAATTCTCAGGCAACAGATGGGAAGATTGCTAGAGAGCCAGCGGCATTAGCCAGCTTGGTTTACAGGTGTCAATATTTACTAAGTAAAGTTTGCCTTTTGGGAAAAAGCAGAGAGAATAGTTAATCAGTAAAACAATAGCAATCAGCCAGTTGTCTGCTGTTAGCAGAATAGTTAGAATTATAAGTTGTCTCAAATGGTAAGATGGACTCACAAACGTCTGTCTTTCTCTTTGGCGCTTCTTTTTCGTGTTTGTTAGTTTTAGCTGACTTCGATCAGCTGCCCCTCGTATATAGCTGGAATCCTCCAATTTGAAGGGCTGGTGATATTATGGCATTGATCATGTGCATTGTTTGTAAGATGTGAACATGATAGTAGTCTTTATAAATGCCTGTATTTGGCAATTGCTGAAACCACCCTCTGCTCCCCAGAGACAGCTAATTATGATTGCTATGTAAAGAATGGTGGCCAAATGAAGTAGTGAATCTGTTGGTCCAAAGTCTCTTTATTAGAACAGCTTTCAAATAATGAAATTTAAAAGTCATCATGAGCATTTAAAATTTTAAATTCTAATCTGATTAGTGATTTGGCTCTTACGGCCAATCATACATGAAGTCATAAAAAGAGCACTGGCCTGAGTCAGGAAACAAGATTGGTTCTTGCCCAAATTCTGCAGCTAATTTGCTGGGCAAGCATTTTGTGAGTATCTATTTATCAAATGACAGGTTGCACTACATCAAGGATACAATATATGTTTTATGTAGCTATGCCAACTATACCAGATTTGTAAAGCAAAACCTAGTGGAAGAATGATATCTGTCTTTGATGTGGGAAGAGAAATGAAAGCATGAGTGCTCAACAGGTGTCTCTCTAAAGTAGATTATTTTGTATATTCTTCCAGTTTTAACTGTAAGTCATCTAGGAGGAAATTTATTTATATTAATGTTTTCAAAATTCTTTGATGTATGTCACACTTTATTATTTTAATTATCAAAAGCAGTAGTATCAGAATAGCATAAGCATAACTTTTCTATTACTTTTAATAAGGAATAATAATAGGACAGTTTAAAAACATGTTAGTAGTACATTCGCAATAATTGATACAATGCGTATTGTGGTCCTCATAGTAGTTATACAGAGCACAGGGTGTAGACATGATAAATTTTATAATTGTTCTTGATACAGAAAATTTCTTCTCTTTAAGCTGAGAGAAAGTAGCTGTGTACATAGTCCGATGTTCCATAAATGCAGTGGGTTACTGATGAAACTGGTAACATTGGAAGCTGTTGATTTAAGACTTTTACTGCTCAGCATACAAATCTAGCTTTATGTTTTATGCCTTGTAGTTAAACTTTTCTGCTGGGTGGTTAAGAACAAGTTAAAGCAAGACCTGTATAACTAAACATGTAACTTTTGTATCTTTCAAGGTCGGTCAGATCCCCTCAGAATTAACTTTTAAACCATGTACAGTGTTTTGTACAACTGTTGACACTGTCAGCCATCTAGATGAGACACAGCCATTGCTTGACCAGTTTGCTCTCTGTGAAAGCCTGAGAGAATGTTTTGTCTTTAGGTGACTCTCCTTAGGCACATTATATACCTTTAGTCTCTTTCTTCTGTGGTCCCATAATCTCCTTGAACGGAAAATTTGGAAAACCACTGGACTGAGTTATAGGATGTTACCACACAGGTTCTGTTCTGTTCTGATTCTTCACTGACCTTGAAGGACTAGGACCAAAATATTTCCTATCCTTGTAGCCCTTCTTTTTATAGAAGTTTTGGTCTGTAAACATATTCTTAGCCCTCCACAAGAAAATCTTAGTGATATTATTACCCTATAACTTAAGTACTTCAGCTTAATATCACTGTCTTTCTGAGTATCAAGCAACTTAGACTTAACTTGGAATTGGTATTTTCCAGCAATCACTGATAGTCTAATAAATCTTTATAGAATGTAATAAAAGCAGCTACACATTTTTACACAAATGCTTAGAAATCCAAGGATATACAAAATTGTAGCCTGTGAATCCTATGGCATTTTGCCTGGTCTCTTACTGTCATTTAATACTCATTTTTGTTTTCCTGTAAACCAACCATTTACTTGAGAGTATAACAGTAACTAAAATTACATTAGAAGTAGCACACATCTAAAAGACCAGAATGACAGACATTCCAAGCATAATTTTAGAGTTACACATTGCAATCATCAATGTGAAAAATCTTTTGAAGGTTCTTAGGACCATTACCTAATTCATCCTGTGTATATAAGTGCATGGCTTTGGCCCTGCCAGGCTTCTTCTCCTTTCTGCTTCCCGTCACTTTTCTGTTTCAATCTTAAGTCTTTGATTTCCATTCAGCTATGTTATGCCTCTCCATTTTTATTTCTTCTTTTGAGTTTTTACACCAGGGAGACCATACGATATTTACACATGTAGGTCTGGTTGATTTCACTTATGAGTATATGTTCAAGATACATACATTTATATATGAAGTCTTCTAGTTTAGCATTCTTTATAGCTGAGAGCTGAGTAATATTCCACTGTATAAAAGCATCACATCTTTTTCAACTATTCTTCAGATGATGGGCATTTTGACTATTTCCAAGATTTGGATATTACAAATTGGGCTGCTATAAACATAGGTGCAGAGATATCACTATGGTATGATGTTTTTAGCTCTTCTTGGAAAATTCCCAGTAGGGGACTAGCTGGATTGAATGGGATTTCCAGTTCTAGTTTTTTAAGGAGCCTCCACACCGCTTTCCATAATGGTTGCACCAATCTGTATTCTCATCACCAGTAGAGAAGGGTTCCTTTTTCCCCACAGCCTCTTCAACATTTTTTGTTGCTTGATTTCTTTATGATAGCCATTCTTACTGGAGTGAGATGGTATCTAAGTGTTGTTTTAATTTGCATTTCACAGATGGCTAGCTATGTGAAGCATTTCTTCATGTCTTTATAGGCTTGTTGAATTTCTTTCTCTGAGAAGTGTGTGTTCATGTCAGATGCCCATTTCTGGATTGGGCCTTTGAATTTTGGGACTCTAATGATGCTTAGTTCTTTATAAATGCTAGATAGAAGACATTTGTCTGCATACTTATTACTTAAAATCTTTTCAAAATTTGTGAGTTGTCTTTTCACTCTGTTGGTAATTTCTTTTGAGGTGAAAAATTTTCTTAGCCAGAAGAGGTTCATTTGTTGATTCTTCCAAGTGTCAAACATACATTTTGATTTTTGTCCATGAACTCTTTGCCTACTCCAATATCTTCAAGATTTTCTCCCACTTTCTCTTCCAGGAGATTCAATGTTTCTCTTTTAGTATTTAGATCTTTAATCCATTTTGACTTTAGTTTAGTGCATGGTGATAGACTTGGGTTAAGTTTTAGTTTTCAGCATGTAGAGAGCCAGTTTTCCCAGCACCATTTGTTAAAGAGGCTATCTCTCTTCCCGGAAGCATGTTTGGCCCCTTTGTCAAAGATAAGGTGGCCCGGGGCCGGCAAGAAGGCTCAGTGGCCTAAAGCATTTGGTTAGGCAGCCACGGGACCATGGTTCAATCCCCAGCACCACATGCTGTGCCAGCCCCACCCCGAGGGCAGGCTGAGCCAGTCATAATACAATAAATAAATAAATCCCTAAAAAAAAAATATAAGGTGGCTGATTGTGTTTGTATTTGCTTTTGCATCTTCTAAGCTAAACCTCTGATCCTCAGGTCTTTTTTTTTTTTTTTTTTTGCCAATACCATGCTGATTTTATCACTGTAGCTTTGTAGTATAATTTTAGGTCAGGAATTATAATGCCTCCTGTCTTACCTTTGTTGCCCAGGATTGTCTTGACAATTCTGGTTCTTTTTTGGTTCCAAATAAATTTTAGGAATGATTTCTCCAGATCTGCAAAGTATGTTGAGTATAACACTCTTGCCTTAGATCTGCTTAAAAATGTATAGTACATGCTGCAAAAGTCAAATTAACATACACTTAAATATTTATCAATATTTAACGTTTATCAAATAGAATATGAGTACCTAAGTTATAGGAACCACTAGCAAAATTAAAATGCCAGAAATTCCAGAGAAAAGATTTATTCATAAAATATCTACATGTAAGAACTTTACAAAAGGAGTTTCAAGTATTATGAATATTTTCATGCTTAGTTTTGACTAAAAGCTTGTTTAGTCTCATGAGTTGCCCCACTCATAGCCATATTTAAGAAGAAAAGTTTGGGAACTGCTAAGCTTTACTTTTTGGCCTAAGTTCTTGATATCCAACTGCTTCAGGTCATTGCTAGGGAAGTTGGTGAGTAGGTAGTTATGTGCCAAGCATCCTTAAAAAATAATATGTACCACTGTGAATTGCCTTTCTCTACATAATAAAATTTCTTTTTATTTCATTTATTTATTTTTTACTTTTTTTCTCTGTTTGTTGTAAACAGATATCAAATTGGCTTATTGGAAGATAGTTACTGTAGCCTCTCACTCATCCAGTTTGGTCTCAGTGCAGGAAAACAATTGGAAGAAGCAAAGGAACCTTGCTTTCCTGAACATATGATTAGAAACAGTCCCTACTGAAAGTAGGTCCAGTGAGTGGACTCGTAACCATCTTCAGAATGGAATTCACCCTTGAATTGGGACAAAGTCAGGAGGCTGAAAGCAACCATCTATAGAACACTGGAAACACTCCCCGTGAGCTGGAAATGAGATTAAGATCTAAAAGACCCAGGTAATCTCTATAGGAGGAAGCAAAGTCCATAAGAAGGGACAAGTTATTCTTGAGCAAGACTGAACAAATTCACAAGAATTGCTCATACAATTCACAGCTGGTTCTTCCAGCCTCACTTGTTGAATACCTTCATTTCTCCGTTAGTTGCATTGATTTTTTTAAATAAAAAATCAACTTATAAAAGGATCCATTTTCATTGATTTGAGGCAGAAGTGTTGGTAGGATAGGCAATACACAAAACAGAAAGTAAAGATGTTGATATGACTAGTAGTGTTTCTATTGTTGCAACACTATAAACCGTAGTAATCCTATTATGTTCAATAAGCTGTAGAGGTGTATAAAGAGCAAAACTTAACCAAAGTCAGGACCACAAAACAGGTAAACATAGACTAAATAAAATAAAAAATCTCCGCAGTAGCAATGGGATGTTTTCTATCTAACTGGTCCTATCCTATCCTAACATATTGTATGCTCAATCTGAAATGGGAAGAAAATAATATAAATATGAGAAACAAATGCTATGGTTTGTGTCTACTTGTCCTCATGCAGTCATTTGGGCAGTTTCTAGACTTTGTCATAAATTCATGATCTAATGCTGGAATTATGAGTGTGAGTGCTACACCTACCCTGGGGTGGATAATCTGCATACAATATAAGGAAGGGAGAGAGACTTGCTAGCTGCCGCAGTCACTGCTCCTCCCTTTACTCTTTGCTGTTTTCCCACCACCATAAATTGCTGCTCTCTGCCTTGAAGCCAGCTGAATATGGACTGAAACCGCCACTAACTATGAACTAAAAAAAAAAAAAAGAAAGAAAACCTTTCCTTCTTTAGTTTGTAGTGCTGGGTATTTTGTACCAGCAATGAGAGAAAAGTAACCAAAAAAAGTCATCAAGATGCCTCCAAAAGCCCTAAACTCCCCACAAATGTTTCTGGATGTCACTGTAGTGGAGGGAGTCACAGACAAGGAACTCAAAACCAAATGGTAAAAAGCTTGAAGACATCAAATAAGAAATAAATCCATAAGAAGTTCATTGCACTATAAGAGAATATAAATGAACAAATAATGAATTTCATTAATAAAATGTTGAACAAGCTTGAACATGATATGAAAGCTGGATCATTTAAACAAAACTACATAAAATGTTAAATAAAAGTTTGGTAAATAGTAATTGTGAAAAGAAATCCAGCAGAATTCTATGATATAAAAAGTTAATTCAAAGTATGATCAATAAGAATTACCAATGTGAAGAGATATTGTCAGAACTAAAAGACAAGGCGGTACATCATATACATAATGATCCCTTAAAGATAAAATACTGTAAACTGGTTCATCCATCTGTTAATGCATGATAAAATAAAATAATTTAATAATTATTAGAGTTAAGGGATTACTAGAAGACACAAAGGATATAAAAATGTTATTCACTGAAATCACAGCAGAAAAATTTCAATCAAGTGAAAGAATACAACATCTAGAAAAAGGAATGCTGGGAATATAGTTCAGGGGCACAAGTGCCTGCCTGGCAAGTGCAAGATCCTGAGTTGAATCCTGGTTCTGAAAAAAAAGAAGAAAGAAAGAAAGAAAAGAAAAATGAGATACATAGAACTCCAAAGAATCATGACCATCATAATAAAATATCCTATGAACTTAGCACACAAAGAGAATTCTACAGTCTGTTAGAGAAATATAGTAAGAAACTTACAAAGGAAGGGATATAAGAATAACAGCAGACTTCTCAATACCAAATTTAAAGTAGAGCTTGAAGCCGGGCATGGTGGCTCACGCCTGTAATCCCAGCACTCGGGAGGCTGAGGCAGGAGGATTGGTGCAAGTTCGAGACCAGCCTAGGCTACAAAAGTGAGCTCAAGGCCAGCCTCAACTGTATAGCGAGACCCTGTCTCAAAAAAAGACAAAAAATAAATAAATAAAGTAGAGCTTGAAGAAGTTTTTTTTTTAAATTCTAAAAGAAAACACATTCTAACTCAGATTAATTTATCCTCCAAAATAGTTTTCAAATTTTATAGAGCAATAAAGACTAAAAAATAGTCCACTTTAAGAAATTAGCTACCCATTCAGTATTACACAAAGAACTCAAACAAACACTAAGCACTCACAATAAGGCCAGCATCACCAAAGACACTGACGGAGAAAGACATCTACTTGAGAGACTATTCAAATAAAAGGGAAAAAATAAGAGTCAACAATGGAAAATAACTTAATAGTAGGAATCATTAAATGCCTTTCAAGAATAGTTCTCAATATAAATATCCAAATTCCTACTCAAATAGCACAGATTGACACTTGGATTAAAAAATAAAACCTAACTATATATTGCCTATAAGAAACATACCTCATGCACAAACGATCACATAGACTAAAAGCAAAAGGGCAGAAACTGATACTTTATGCAAAAGGACCCAAAAACAATCAGGAATAGATAGCTTCTTTTCAGATAAAATGGACTTCAAGCTGAAACAGATCAGAAGAAAAAAGGGGTTACTATATATATTGATAAAAGGAACTATTCAACAGGAAGAGATAATTATAAACATATACGCATAAATACTAGCACACTAAATTTAATAATAAGGAAATGCTACTACACATAAAATGTCAGCTAAATGTAGACACAAACGTGGTGGCACCCACTAATACCCCCACTGATGCAAATAATCCAACCAGGTGAACAACAGTGACAAGAAGTCAAAGTTGGACCACATGATTGAGCAAATGAATTTAACAGATATCTCTAGTGTGCTAACCAACAGCAAAATATACATCTTTTCTCCTCAACAGTACACAAAATAGATCACATTTTAGGACAAAAAGCATGCTTAAATAAATACAAAAAATTAAGATATTTTCTTATATACAACCAAATCATGACACAAAGAGATAGCAAATATTAGCAAAAAAAAAAAAACTACAAAAGTATGTGCAAAACACACAGAGACTGAATAATACATTTACAAATAATCATGAGTAACAGGAAAAATTAAGGAAAAAAATAAAATATTCATAGAATCAAATGGCAATGGCGATCTAACACAACAAAATTCATGGGACACAATGAAAGTAGTTTTAAGAGGGAAGTTTACAGCTCTGATTGTTCACTGGACCAGATCTGCAAGTAGTACAGAAACTGAGACAGTTCCCTGCCTCTTACTCTTTTTTGTTTTAAATATTTTCATTTACTTGTTTGGTACAGGGTCTCACTATGCAGCCTGAACTCATAATGATCCTCCTGTCTCAGCCTCCCCAGCAATGGAATTGCAAGCATGCCCAACACACAGGGTTTCAGTGGTCAACTCAGCATGCAGTAGCAAACATTGAACCTTTGTCTTTGTGTTTACCAGGCAGGCGTTTAGACTGCTAAACGAGTCTCCCCGTCCCCCATGCTCTTATTTTAAATACACCTGTTGCTAGATTTTATCTGATGGACTTCTTGAAATTATTTTCCTCTAGTTTGATGTGTGTTTGCCCCCGTCCACCTTGTATCCACGTACCAGCAGACACTGGTAGCTTTTGCTGCGTCTTATGAGCACTGTTGCCTGTAGTCCACCATGATAATGTGTGCTATGAGGTGATCTTCATCATTAAGTATGATGATGTGGA
>PVJA010014988.1:0-46312 GCA_004027025.1 Myocastor coypus
AGAAAGAAAGAAAGAAAGAAAGAAAGAAAGAAAGAAAGAAAGAAAGAAAGAAAGAGAAAAAGAAAGAAAGGCATTATGCAAATACCAGTCATTTCAATGTACAATGTAGGTATATTTAATGAGTTTTCTACCTGTTGGATGAGGGAATTACTGATAAATGGAGACAGAACTTTTCAAAAATAGTAGTTTTTTTGTTCATTACACTTTTTTCTTTATATATTTTGATGCTTTTTTGTCAGGTTCATAATTACTTTGTTGCTTTTAGAGAAGTGATCCATTTATCACCAGAAAAGGGGCTCCCTTTAAATCTGCTTTTTCCTGATATTTTGTATTAAAATAAACATCATCTGAAAATTAATTTATCTTTCTTCACATCAATGTTAACATAGAGTACAGTTGCAGTAGCCCTTTTCTTTTATCTTTTCTGTTTTCTTTATATTTACTGTGTTTCTTATAGACAATATATAGCTGGATTTTTAAAAGCTATATGATGGCATTCACTATTTTGCAACTGGCATATATAAACAAACCAGGTTTAAGATGATTACTTATGTAATTTAATTACCTGTCACTCTAGCTGGTTTATATTTTTTGCCCTTTTTCTTTTTCTTTTTTTCTTTTTTTTTTTTTTTTTTTTTTTTTTTTTTTTTTTTTTTTTTTTTTTTTTTTTTTTTTTTTTTTTTTTTTTTTTTTTTTTTTTTTTTTTTTTTTTTTTTTGGTGCTATTTCTTCTTGTTGCTAATAATGAAGTTAGTTTTCATTATTTTATGATTCCATTTTCTTTCTTCTTGGCCATATCTTACATTTTTAGGACAATGAGCTATTTCATAAGCCCACTATGTTATATTTTTGAATCTCAGACTAAATGCATTTGCTGAAATGAAATGCTATGAGAGAAAGAAAATAGATTCAAAATAATAAATTTTGATAGTAAATTTGAATTTATGGACTAAAATTGTATAAGTGAGAACAACCTTATCAAATAGCAATAATTCAAATATTTGTTTTTAGGTTTTTTTTATGTGCTTGGTACAGGGTCTCAGCACAGTTTGGAGTCTTAGTGATCTTCCTGTTTTTCAGCCTCCCAGCACTGGGATTACAGGCTTGTGCTGCCATGTCAGGTCTTGATGGCCGGCTCAGCACATCCGGGGGTGGGGCCACTTTGGCATGTGGTGCTGGGAATCAAACTCTGGTCCATGCAATTGCCTAAAGAGGCTTTTAGTCAGCTAAGCTATCTTACTGGCCCAATAATCCAAATATTTGAAAGAAAAGATTTGGACTATCTGTTGAGTACTATAAATAAAAACAGCATATAGTGTTCGAGAGGTAGATGAGTAGCATAAGCGCCTTTGTGGCAAGTACAAGGTCCTCAAATCCATCCTCGCGGGGGCTTAGGGAGAGCTTATAATAGGCTCTTTCTGTCACTAACTTTTATCCGGGATGTTGAAAAAAGACTCCCATTTCTCAGGACTCAAGGCAGAAACCGTGAACTAATGGTGAAAGTGAAATTATCCATTAAGAAACATTGAAATGAATTACAAGCCTAGTGGCTATCAATTTCTGTAGACAATTGGAACCCTGCAGGGCAGTTGGCTGACACCACCTCCACATAGGTACAGCTGTGGCATAGAGACTCCTCTTGTCCAGGTCACCCGCTGGGGCCTCTCAACTAGTCCCATGACTGGACCATCAAGACCTCTGAGTCTGTCTTCTGAATTATCTTATTAGAAATAAAGCGGGACAAGCAAGGTCCGTGTCCGTATAAGAACCTTGAAGTCAGGTAGGATTTTGATTATGCCACACTTACAAATTCATTCTGTTGCTTCTTCCATGCCATAAAAAAAAGGCTTTGCCATCATTTATTGAATTTTGTTGTTTTCTGGTGTTGAAAACAATTCTCTTTGCTGAATTATTTGCATGTCTTCTTTTTCTTTTGTCAGTTTTCTCCAGTTTATACAGGTCTTCTTTGTAATTAAGTCTCCATGTCAAGCCATGAACGTTACTGCCACTGTGTGGCTTATTTTGAAAGTACTTAAAAATAAACTATGCACTTAGACATTTAAACTTAAAAGCACTAAACCTGAAGTTCTCCTAACCTTGATAACACATACTCAGAATATGCTGCCCTGTATGACATAACATTGGAGATACCTTCTTATCAATGAATCATTAGATTTCATCTTTTCACAGACATCACTGAATGCCGCTAAATCTACGTGGTGCAAGTCAGTCCTTAGTACGGTCTTGTGATACAGTCAAGCATATAGTCAACTGTTTAAAAATCTGCAGGCTGAGTGAGTGCATGAAAACACATATGAACACAGAATATTATATGTAGCTATAATATCTGTATATAAGTAAGTACAAAGCTAAATATGTATGTGTATATATATACATATACTCATATTTATATATAATTTTCATAATTAGGTTCATGTTAATTTTGTTGTATCTTACTTCTATTCTTCAGATGACTTTAGTGTTTATTTCTGAACATTTCTATTTTTCCACTGGTTTCTTTTTGGTTATTAGAGTGTAGACATTGTGCCACTGATATGCCCTAAGAAGTGTATCATTTCATTCCTTTGTAGTTATATCAATGATAGAAATTCCAGCAGTAATGTTATAAATTGAAGGCTATATATGCACATGTTTGAAACATACAGTGTATTTGTGCTCCAGTGATACCATCACCCCTCCTCTTCCAGTCTTCCCACTTACTATTTTTTCTTGAAATGTAGTTTCATCTACTCTGATTCCTGCTCTTCTAAAGTGCATACCACTGTACACCTTCCCCATGCACGTGAATATCTGTATTTATTTTTCTGTGCAACTCTTGTTTGCACTATTGCTTTTACTATTTTCCAATTAATTTCTGTGCAGCTTTTGTACCACAAAACACACCTCTAATGTATGAAAACCAATTTTTCCTCAGGTTTTTACTTGTGTTTTGATTTGATAATGATCATTTTTGCTGATGGATATTTCAATTGGTGTGCAATCATATTTAACATACATGTATATATATATATATATATATATATATATATACCACTGTGTATATATATATATATATATATATATATATGTATATATATATACATATGTATCATTTCATTCCTTTGTATATATATATATATATATATATATATATATATACATTTTTTTTTTCTTTATAGTCAATTCCTGTTGTAACTTAGCAAGAAATGTCTTTCTCCATTATGGATATGAATAAATGTATCTGCATAGGTTGAGAAAGCTTTTGAAAATGTATTTATATGAAATGTGTTATTACCAAATCCTAAACATATACATTAAAGTAAAAATGCATTTTACTATTACTGCTACAGTGCTGATTGCCAAAGAGATTCTTTTATTTTATGGAATCCTTTTGGTACACTCTGCCTTGTGACATAGTCAAATTAGCAGAGCCTTAACGATACATGTTTGTGGCTCTAGAGGAAGCCTGCCATTCTGTTCATTTCTTCAGTCCCCAATATGTTTTTTTGTGTTTATCCTTTCTTGTTTACTTGTAGCAATTTAATGGTTTTGTTATCATGAAAGTGGAAAGCAAATTAATTTTGCTTTCTTGGATCACAATTGCTCCATCACTTTTATCCTTCAATTTCATAGTTTTCTTGCTGACTAGAAACACTGTACAGAATCCTATAACTTTTAAGAACTGCATGCTAACTGACTGTGCCCGTGGAGCTTCAGATGTCTGTAATGTAAATGAGGGCTTTCTGTATACCTGAGCTTGCCATGGACTTCATGAAGAGCTATCAGTTTTTACTTTGCATGAGCCACAAACATTTGTAAATTAATCAATGGTTAAGTTATTACTCTATTGTGAAACACCCATCATTGTCGCTATTTAAACAAATGTTATATGGACATATTTTACTGATATTGTTGCTATGAGAAGCTGTGTTAGTTTTTTTTCCATAATTTTTAAGATTTGCCTTTACCCATCTTAAAATATTCCATTTAATTTTTTCTTTTTAAAATGGAGCTATTGTAGCCGGGCGTGGTGGCACATGCCTGTAATCCCAGCACTCGGGAGGCTGAGGCAGGAGGATCAGTGCGAGTTCGAGACCAACCTGGGCTACAAAAGTGAGCTCAAGGCCAGCCTGAACTGCACAGTGAGACCCTGTCTCAAAAAGACCAAAAAAAAAAAAAAAAGAAAGAAAAAATGGAGCTATTTCAACTAATAGATAATTGAATTGATTAAATTGTTGTGACTCAATCTTTTAGCTGTTAAATCTAACCACCAACAATATTGTCATCATTAATAGTTTTATCCCTTCCCTGACATTATTTTCATTATATTTTTGATTTACAATTTACCATTCTCTCTTGTTGTACACCATCATAATTTTATTGAATTAATGTTTCAGTTTTTTCTTTCTTTTTTTATATATTTCTCATATTTTAGTGATTAGATGAATGTATGCATTGTCTGTCTCCAAAAGTAATCAGCACCAATCTTTTACCCAAACCATACTCCCGATAACCAAATGAACTCTTTTTTATAAACCCTGCTTCTTTTCTTCCTTCTATTACTTATTGTTATTTATTGTGTTGATTAATTTTCTCTTGTTGCTGAGATAAAACACTGTGTTTCCAAAATTAAGAAAGGAAAGGTTTACTTAGCTCACAGTCTGTGGAGGTTTCAGTCCATAATCAGGGGGCTCCAAGGCAAGGTGGCATGGGGGATGGGCAACACTTTTAGGCAGCCAAGGACAGTAAAAGCAGCAAGATCAAAAAGGGGGCAGCAAGCCTCTTTTCCCTCTTATGTTGTGTGTACGCTCCCTGCCCACACCACCTCCATGCCTTCCTCTGGCACAGGCGTGGGACGTAAACTTCTTAAGTTAACATAATGAGCAACATCCTAGAGCAGTGAGGACAGGTCTTCCTACACCTGAGGATGTAGAGCTCTTGAGTTACTTAGTTAGGCTTTAAGACTTCTCAAGTTGACACATTGTATTGACCCTTGTATTTATCACTTCCAGCCATGTTGAAGTTACATAGATTGTAGTTTCACGTGTTAATTTTAACATCTACATTTTCATAAGAAGTTTGTCATAACATATATCCTACTCTTTGTTCTTGAATTCATTTGTATTCTAGATATAATAATTTTTCTTTTTCTTTTTTTTTGTCTTTTTGAGACAGGGTCTCACTATGCAGTTGAGGCTGGTCCTGAGCTCACTTTTGTAGCCCAGGCTGGTCTTGAACTCGCACCAATCCTCCTGCCTCAGCCTCCCGAGTGCTGGGATTACAGGCGTGAGCCACCACGCCCGGCTTAGATATAATAATTTTTCAAGTTATCATTTTAGAAGTCATCCTTAGATTCCAGATATACATGACATTCCAAGCAGCCACTCCCAACTGATTAGAGATGGCACTTGCTCTGGAATATATAGATTCTCTTTTCTTTTTTTTATTGAAAACAATGTATAACATAGTCTTATTTTATGAGATGATACATAACAATCCGTATTTTCCTATTTTATGTTTTCTTTTTTCATATCTATAATATTTTTTTAATTTTTTAATTTTATTTATTTATTTTTTTTCTTGTTTCAGAACCTTTGTTTGTTTATTCAATCATTTTTATGGCTGGCTCAGCCCACCCCGAGGGCAGGGCTGGCGCAGCACCTGGTGCCGGGGATCGAACCGCGGTCCCTGAAGCTGCCCAAGCTTTCCCAAGCAGGCGCTTTAGACCACTGAGCCATCCCGCTGGACCATATCTATAATCATTAAAAATAGTTTTATTACTTTGAATAAGAAATAACAATGAGACAGTTTTAAAATATATTATTAGGATAGCTACAATAATTAACATAATGCATAGTGTTATCTTCATAGTAGTTTTTCTAGATTCTCTTTTCTAACACTGATTTAGTTTCTTTTTTTTTTTTTTATTCTTGTTTCAGAACCTTTGTTTATTTATTCACTCATTTTTTTATGGCCGGCTCAGCCCGCCCCGAGGGCAAGGCTGGCGCAGCACGTGGTGCCGGGGATCGAACCGTGGTCCCTGAAGCAGCCCAAGCTTCCCCAAGCAGGCGCTTTAAACCACTGAGCCATCCCCCCGGGCCCCTGATTTACTTTCTTATAGCTCAGAGATTATGTTACTGTACAGCTAGAAAACAGCTTAAGGTGACATCTTCATTTTTATATTATTTCCTCTTGGAGTTTTATCAACAATACTATGCGACATTTTTATCCTTTGTATTGAGAGCTAAGCAGCTGGGGAATGTTTCCCTTGATGCTGCTGGCTCCTGGAGATACTGCGTGGTGTTTCTTGGGGCACAACGTCTCCCTTGTGGCACCATCTTTAAGCTTCAGCACCTTGTGAAATAGTACAGTGAAAGATGAAGCCAGGTGTTGGAAACTACCAAGACTGAAATGTTCACAAATTCCTCACGACAGGGTAATTACCTAGTAACCAGCTGAATGAGCAAAGCAGCAGACCATGTGGGGATATTCTGGATCAATGTGCTTCATAATTCTCAGAACGTTATGGAGTTCATTCCAGCAGTACCTGTGGAACTCCTGTGATTAATAGTTCAGCTACTAATACATTTTTTCGTTGTGTAAATTATATGTGGAATACAGTGTGCTTGTAAGCACTTCGTCACTATACAAAACAGTATGAAATGGTTCTAGACATGGAATTGCAGAGTAAAATACTCTCTTTAATGGATTTCACCTAACCTCAGAGGCAACTGCGGTGGGTGTGGAGTGTATAGTAGAACTTGTGAGAAAGGAGACACACACTATCTCTCCTCCTCTTTGTCTTGTGCCCATGGACCCTGGCATTCCAGCAACTTCTCAATCATTGTGTGTGACTCAGTCCTCTCACAGCACACCTCCAACTTAACTCTGCTATGATTTCCCACAGTATTCAAAGGCAGAAAGGCATCCCGTGACTGCACTGGAGAAAATGATGGAGTCAAGTTTTGGTGGCCCCCAGCCATTCCCTGAGGTCCCTTCTCCTGACAGAGGAAGCCAGTCTGTCAAGCATCACAGGTACAGGCGCTTCACTGTGGAGGGAGTGGGCACACTCACACTGGACAGACATCGCATGCACGTGCCAAAGCATGGCCAAGGGACTCTAGCGAGGTGATCATTCTTGCAATTACTGTTTTACTCCAAGGGTATGTCCAAGTAGCTCATAGAAGGTAAACCAAAGATTCAATGACACCAGCCGCTCCAGGAGCTTGCATTGCCTCTCCCTACAAGAGCCTATAAAACTGGCAATTCATCCCTCAGAGATAGAGTAGAGACTGAAAGGAACAACACATTCTGAAAAAATCATTAACAATATAGCTTTCCTAAACTTCTTTATCACTCTCTGTAATGTCAGTATCTAATTTCTCCCTGACCTTCCAAATCTTCTAGCATGTTCCTCAAAGAATAAAATATTTATTTCGGTGGAAATGGTAATGAGCCTTCTCTAGGGTCCTGTGGGATCTTCTATAAACTATAACATAGCACAGTTCAGCAAGCTGCCACAGGCACTGGTTCTTGAGCAGTGGAAGCCCAATAGGACACTATTTTATGCGCTTCATGACATTCTGTGTCTACACACATTCTTTGGCACCTTTTCCATCACAAGTTTTTTGTTTGTTTCTTTTATGTGTGAAGAATCTTATACTTCACAGGGGCCAGGGTTCGGCTCCTGGCCCCATCTGCCGCGTCAGCCCTGCTTTCGAGAGCACTGAGCCAGAGAATGGGTCTGGGCGTGGTGGCACGCAACTGTAATCCCAGCACTTGGGATGTATGTACAAGCAGGAGGATCACTATGAGTCAGTAGTGAGAACCTGTACAAAAAAAAAGGAAAAAGAAAAAGAAAAATCTTATACTCTAGGCCAAGTTGTAAGGGCTTGGACCAAATGCTAGAAGAGATAGTGCATGTGTTCAAATTTACATCCTTGTTCTCTGTGCAAGTTGACCCAAGACTGAGCCTTTGTTTGCTGACATAAAAAGGAGATTTTCAAAATTTAAAGATGTAATTTAAAAGCTTAATGATGGCAATGAAAGGGAGATGCTGTTGACTTTTGGTTTGTATGTATCCCAAGAACTTTTGGGCACCCCTTGTCAAATGCATAGCAGCAGGAAAGGAACCCTTCTCTTCCTTCCCTCATCATGGGCCTCATGAAAGGATTTTCCTGCTTCTGATCACAATTGCTTTCACCAGTCACACCTCTAGTCCACTCAAGGCTGATTTTTATTCCCATTTACATGAGCAGTTACTGAGATACCAAGTGTCTGCCAGTTTAAAAAATGGCTGAATTACTTCAACTAAAGATAGAAATATGTTTGACTCATGGATAGTTTCTTCATCAGTTCACTGGGAGTTTTTGATTTATATCATTTGGTAACTTTATAGAATATTTCCTCATTAAAAGAGCATTTTACTTGACTGGACCTAGTGGAATCTATCTTAATTAGGGAAATAAGTCTAAAATTGCTGGCCTTTTAGAAGATGAATATTTTATTCCAAAATAGTACTTTCCTCCTGTTGAATATAAATAGTATTCTCCCAGTCCAGTGAGAGAGCTGAATATATTACTTTAGGACTATATTATGCATAAATACTTTAAAGTTGAGATTTTTTAAACTTACATTTTAGAGGTGCAATATCCCTACTCCCTGTTCCTATTTGTTTGTGTCCTCCTAAATTTAGCTTCTACCAACTTTCTAGGGCTCACTTACAAATTAATTTGAGACATCTTTAAGAGAACTGCTTTGTTGAGTGACACCATGGTATCCTTTGGGTGTGTGGAGTCCTGGTAGGTAGGCAAGGGCCCATTTATAAAGTGCTTTTAGAAGTTTATGAATTATACTTTAATATCCTGTGGCTTTTGTTTGGTAAAACACACAGCAGACTTAAACATTTTTAAGAATTGATAACCTAGTCACTGATTCATAGCCTGCAAACTGCTCCATAGCTTTCTAAATTCCATTGGGTTTGAAGGCCTGAAAAGTTGATTGATTGCTAGGTACAGAACTCTTTTAAGTCAGGTCCCCACTTCACATTAGTAGGTTTTGTAGTCACGACAGGGCAGTAAACTATGAATGATTAATGTCTTTTGTGTACTGACAATAACTCATTTAGTTAACTTATTTATGAAACAAAGCTATTAACACAAAACCATTATTTCTCTTGTTTAGTCCAAAAGAAGATAAAAGCAAGAAAAAGCATACAGCGGTCTCTTACAGAAATCTGCTATGGCATGCCCTCCGTGTTGGGCTGCCGATCAGTGATCTACACTGCTTACTAAAGGCTTGCATGTAGATCTCCTACAGTGACACAGTTCAAGGTTCTCGATGATCAGGGTGAACTCGAGGTCCCAGGTTGTGGCCAAAGAACAGGGAAGACAGTGCTGCTGTGGAGTGGCGCAACTGGCAGGCCCCGCTGCTGCCATATATCACCTCTGTAGTAACCCACGGATGCTCTCACACAGCAGGCTGATATACCAGTCTGCCTTTCTCCTTCACCCCATACCCAGCCTATACGCCCTAGGAGGGCTTTGATTTCCCTTGTCCTCTGGCTTTTGTAGGATCAGTGTGGGGCTCAGGCAGGAGACAGCTGGAAGAAAGATGAGCTCCTGGCACTACTACTCTTATCCTGCATGATGCATGACTACCCTGTGCCTATAGGCAGTGGGGTTGAAGAGCCTGGCTGTTGGCCTTAACCTTACAGCTCCCTCTCTTTTGGTAATTGCACTTTGTCCTTGTCTGCAGCCGAAGGACAGTAACAGTTTCTCACTCTTACGAGATCTGAGACAGTAGTATCTCTTATAATTTTATTTTTTTTTTCTTTCAGTGAACTCACCTCTGAAATGGTAAAATCTCAATTTTATAGTGTCACTTATTTCCCTTGACTGTTCCATAAGTACAGCCCCAACTCATGCTTCTTAGTAAATAGATAGATGACATCTCCACCTACAGTTAAATGTAGCACTCAGGTCGTCATGTCTTACAAATTCCATAACTACCATGAGATAGTAGGTAGAAACAGGAAGGGAAGGAAACAAGTTAGCTAGAAGGAGGCCCTTTCTTTATTGACTCAGAGACAAAACTAGATGCACCTTACTCCTAAGTATCCTGGGACTCAACAGACTGGATGTTTCATGATTGAAAGTAAAGGATATTGACAGTGTCCATATATGACCTCTTGTCAGCTCCAGTTCAAGAACTTAGTGTTGATGTGTGAAATATAGAGTATGATCAGTCATTTTACCCAAACTAGAAAGATAGCTTCGAGCATTCACATGTCAAGTTCTCAAACTCCAGCTTTAAATAATATTTACAAAGCTTTGATTTACATTTAAGTAGAAACAATAGTAACATGGATGAGAAAGAATGACAGACTCAAAGCATATAGTGGTATGGATAAAGTTCCTTTGTGAGATTGTCCCCTTCAGAACTTGATAGGCTTACTTACATTTTAGACTTTTTTTAAAAATATCTTTGTAGAGTTCTTAATTCACATATCTGTGCATGGCAATTAGTTGACCATAAACTGGTGTAGTCCATGTCCATACCCCAAGTTCTCTTTACAGTGGCATGGAGATAAGATCAGATCTGGACCAGGGAATGGGCACATTAGCCATCACTTTTCATCGTACGTGGGTTCTCTTTTTGTTCAGACCTATGTCATATATCTCAAGTTTGCTCTTTGATGGCATGTATAGACACATGAACATTTGGATATTTTGGATATATACACCAAATAAAATTTAACCAGATATTTATTAAAAGCAGCTACAAAAGTAAAAGTTAGAAATTGATGAAAACCTGGTTTAGTGAACAGAGAATTTAACACATATGCTAAAGAAAGAGCGCCAATTAAAGTAAGGTTTGTTTATTTTATCACTCAGAAGTGAAAATTTCTCCATAAATCCCTTCTGGTTTTCCTATGTTTTGTTCTTGTTAGACTCTAATCAGGCCATTTTTATTCCAATTAGAAAGACAGCTTGAATTCTGATAGTAAAGCAGAATTGTGATCTTGAGGATACCTTAAAACTCCTTTCTTATTTCTGGTTGGAAAGCTTTAGTCAGTAGTTATCTAAATTAAACAACCAGAAATAAAGGTATATCTTGGTAAAATAACCTGTTCTCATCCAAACACATGGTCTTATTCATCAATGGTCTTTGGCCCGGGACACAGAGGACCTGGGAAGCAATGCTATGTGTGAGAGAATGCAGCTGTGATCTCTCTGGATGGTTGGTTTTGTTTCTTTTGTCTTTCTCAACCCAACAGGAGTCTCTCCTCCTGCTGTAGTCCAGGACAGAGAAGTGGGATGCTCCATAGGAACGCCTTCAGGAGAACACCCCCGTCACCCCGAAGCAGACTAGGTGGAATTGTGGGACCAGCGTATCAACAACTTGAAGAATCAAGGATCCCAGACCAGGATGCGATATCCTGCCAAGGGTAGGTCTTAAAAGCAATGGCATTAGGGGGCATTATGACTGGTTCTGCTTTCCTTTGAGTTATACATTCCTTGGAGTTCTATTTAGTGATTTCTTCAAATGTTGGCTGTTCATGCTACTTTCATCTTTTTCCATGCAAAGATGAACTAGCTGAAAAGAAATGGTATTAGGGAAATATTTGATCAAAATTAAGTTTATATCTAGGAAATATACTACTCTGTTGTTGCTAAAAAACCAAGAACCAGTGTTTGATAAAAATGATAGAGGTTTCTTATGATAATCAAAGTGTACTGTTTCAACAGTAATACAGAAGAAAATTACGTAATTTTCTGATCATTATTGCGGACAATCCACGAAACTAGAACTTATGACATAAACATGTACCTGCTTGTACCAAGCATTCTTAAATATGGAAATTAGGTCAGCACTCAGAGCATGAAGGCACAGCACACCACACAGAACTTAGTGCTTCCAGCATTTCACGAGGCAGGTGTGGAATGTGGGCTATGGACAGCGTGGCTGCTGGTCCCTTGACAGTGCAGGTGATTCTGCGTCCATAGACACAGATGCTCCTATGACCCCAGGTCTTGTCCTGTGGTATGAAGGATGAACTGGAGCTACTATTTATCCAGGTGGCATCACCCAACAATCCTAAAGTGGCATCCCATGGCAAGTATATATCTTGAACTCATGTATAGGCTTCATGAAAGAATACCTCATCAAACTCCAATTTACATCTTAAGAGTCTGTGTGATTCAAAAGATACTGGCCTCTTAACCACACCTTGCTACCAACTTTAATTCAGTTGTTCTTTTAGAAATGTTGTAACTGAATACACTAAAGATAACAGAGTTATAGGGCTTTGGACTTAAGCTCCATAAGATTATTGTTCAGATTCTTTTAAAACATGGTTGAAGTACTCATGTCAGTAGTATATTACCCAGTAGTGTTGGTGTTTATGTCATGATAATACTCGTGACATTATCATCAGTTTCAAGAAGTATAGAATCTAGGTTAACTCTGGTTCTTTGACATTACTCTTTCTTCCTTCTTGAATAATCCAGGTTAGATGATCCCTATGCTGCTGGGTGCTAGGTTTTTTTTTATGTTTTTCTTCTTCTCCAATCTCCATCAAGCTAAAAAAAAGAAATAAGGTAAAACGGGTTGGTGCTCTAGCACATAGCCTTACCTTTCTGCTTTCTTCTGGGCATGGGATGGATGGAGCAGTGGCATGGCTAACAAAGCTTCTCATTGATTTCTTTAAGATGAGAGGATAGGACATAAATAACCTGTGGCTAGGTCTTGTAATTTTGAAGCAATTTCAAATGGACTGTAAAATACATTCTGCAGATTTATGGTGACAGTTGCAAATTCAACCTAACAGCCAAATTGTCCAAAATGTAGGATACAAGTAGTAGTTTACCCTTCTCTTAGCCTTAACCCTATAAAAAAGGTTTCATCTGGCCTATAAATAGAATGGATTACATTCCGTAGTTTTCTTTATGTGTCACTAACAATCCCTCTTAGGCAAATATATATATGTGCATATGCATTTGTTTTTTTCCTGAGGATGAATGGTTATTGTGAGAACACATAAAGAAACCTAAGGTCAGAGTATCTGAATGGATGGCAAACCCTGGCCTGTTGTCATTCCTTGTTCTGAGTTCTTGATGGTACATTCTTCCGCTCCAGGGCTTAGGATGCCCCAGACCTGTACCTGCTGCAGGCTTGAGCCCCACTTTCTCCTGTCTTCTGTGGGTTAGCAGTACCTATTGCATGTTGAAGCCCCATGCTGTCCTCCACCTCCTGGCAGGCTCCACTTAGCATCTGGGTGGTGCTGATGCAGGCCAGCTGCATGTGCTTTCCTACATGTGCTACACATGCAATGTTGGTAAGTGGTGGCTCTGAGTGTAAGCTGCTCTGTGCTCAGCGCTGTGAAGCTCAGGGAGCCCTCTCATTCACAGTTCTTAAAAAGAGCTATTTTATACTCACAGGGGACCAACTGTCTCTCTGGACTGGAAATGGGATTGGTAATAGAATTTCACAGCTAAAGGCTCTCTTCAAATCTGGCCTTAGCCTGGGGGTAGTGGATTCACAAGAGCCATCTGCCCTTTGCCGCTTGCTTGCCAAGCATGAGATCTGCTAGTGAGACCTCCAGTGTGTGTGACTTCTCTCCTTGCCAAGAACTTCAGACCAGCTTGAACCCAGCACCTGTCTGAGGATATCCTAGGGGAAGAGTGAGATCGGGAAGAAATTCCTAAGGAATCTTCTTCATAGGAGCCTGGTTCATTTGAGCTGGGTTATGCTATTTGAGCTTTTTATGGCAAATCAAACTGATATGTTCACAGACTAAACAGAAAGGAAATGCATAAAGGCGCATACACAGTTTAAACATATGAGGATCTGAAATATACTGTCTAACCAGGCCTAAAAATGCACTTAGGTTCAGTGGGTACTTAGAAATATTCTAGTTGAATACAGTAAAGATAGCAAGTTTTGAATAGCTAGCCCATGTGAATGAGCTCAGATTACACACTTGCCTTTGGGACTCGGAAAACCCCTAAACCAGGAAATCATGGCTATGATATGTAAGTCATATGGCTCCAGGGAGAAAAGTAGATTCCTTCAGTTTAGTCACTCTGTTCTAGTGCCATATGCCCCTGAAACTGCATCATGAAGTCACACAGAGAAATACAAATGCCTTGGCTTGACCCTTGGATCCCCGGGAAGCGAATCAAACAATTAATTATTGAAATATTTCTTGTTTAGCAGGATACTTTGACATACATAGTTACAGACGAAAAGCAATGAGATTTTTTTGAAAGAGAGGAAAGGCTGCTCAAAGTGGCAGCACATTCCCTGGTGGATCAGCTCATGAGGCACATTTGGGACAGGGCTGTTGTCTTCAAGGGATACAGAACTCTGAATATATCCTAACTCAGCATCACATGTAGATACACACATCCCCATGAGACTTCTGCTAGGATACCAGGGCTGGGACCCCACAGCAATGCAAAGGAGGAAGACACATCTTTGTGTCACTAGTGAAGGAATGCAGAGACTGTCACAATCTGATCTCTGTGCACACTCTTCTCAGAGTAGATTGGACTCAGGAGTGGTGCTGGGGATTGAATCCAGAAACTAATGCATGCTAACTAAGCACACAGTTTATTACTGAACCTCACCCTCCCTCAGCTCTCAGGTCATTATTTTAATGAGTGGGAAAAGTAAATTGAGACAGACACTTGTTATACCTGACTCAGAGCTAAAGCATGTCTTAGAGAGTTGTTCGTGTTACAATATCATTTAAGATTTCAGTTGTTGCTAGTCATGAATCACGTAGATGATTTGAGAAGTGAAGTCATAGATGATCAGAGGAAGTTGATCAGTAAGACCTTATCAAAACACCCAGGCATATTAGGACAGAGCCTTGCCATTGCTGTAGTCATGCCACATTATTTAATTGCTGAAGCTACAGTTTCAAACATTCTGTAAGATAGCTATCCATCAGGCTTACAAATCATATTTAGATCCACGAGAACAATTTTCCTCTGTCATCATTGTGTTTCAACTTATCAGATTCTGCCTGCTCATATACTGTGAAGATATGGATGTGGAGAACAACATTATTTTAGTTCTCTTTCTTCGTTCTGTTCTATTACTGAATGTGGTACACAGATTTTCTACATACATGCTTACATGTCCAGAAAGTACACTCCCAGGGACAAAACACAAGGAAATCATGGCTATGATATGTAAGTCCTATGGCTCCAGAGAAATTTGTGACCTTTGCATACTGATGAATTAAGTGACTTACAGTTTAGACTGAGTCTAAGAAGAAAGGAGTAAAATACCCAGGGAATTTCTTTTTTTTTTTTTTTTTTTTTTTTGGTGGGACCAGGGTTCAAACTCACGACCTTGCACTTGCCCAGCAGGCACTTGTGCCTCGGAGCTATCTCCCCAGCCCCCCCAGGGAATTTCTATATACTTGACTAAATAGTTTATTTGGATAGATTATTTGCTCTCCCCTCAAGAGCAGTTCACATTACCTTAACATACCCATTCTTTACTGTTTCATTTTAGTAGCAACAGGTAGATGAAAGCAACTTGGGTTTAATTCCTTTTTCTGCATCTGACTAATACTATAATTTGGGGCAAGTCACTTGTGTGTCCCTCAGGATAGCTGACTCATTCATTACATGATAAGCACAGTACTAGTATTTTGTTTTTATTGTTCATTCATTCATTCATTCATTCATTCATTCATTCATTCTGTAGTACCGGGATTGAACTCAGGACCTTTTACATGCCAGGCAAGTGCTTATTTTACTAGGCTATCTCTCCAGTCACTATTTTTATTTTTTAAAGAGAGTACAAATAGCATTGAAACAGAAAAATAGCAAGTCACACAGAATTTCACTTAACAAAATAATATAAATTTCACAGTATTTGTTAAAGTGCATATTGTTGTCTTCCTACTATCCATATTACTACCTATAAGCATGTAAAACTGAAGGAAGAAAGATATACAATATTATGAATGGAAAAAGGACAAACAATTGAAAAAAGGAGACAAGAAATTGAGTATTATCTACTCCTTTCCATAGATCAGCAGAAATCCACAGTACAGTTGTCCAAACCATCCTGCTTACATACATAGATAAATCTCTTTCCCCTAATTCATCTCCTGTCCTTCTCTTCAACTCAGTAACTCTTTTTCTTTTTTCTTTCCTTTTAAAAAAATTATTAATTTTAATGAGAAAGCAATAAGAATGAGACAGTTTCAAACAGATTATCAGATCAGTTAAAATAATTAAAACATTGCATATTATTGTCTTCATAGTAACTGTTCAGAGTACAAGATGCACACATGACATATTTTCTAAACACTATTAATGCAAATTTTTCTTCTCATTGAACTAAGAGAAAGTAGCTGTACATATAGTCCAATAGTCCATAATAGTAGTGGGTTATCAATATAACTGGCAATGTTTGAATCTGTTGACTTGAACCCTTCACAGCCCTTCATATACAAGTGGATGCAACTTGAAGATACACTCATAAATGAAATGAACCAGATCTCCATGTGTAACACATCATGTAGTCTCCCTAGCACAAGAACTCAAAAGAAGAAATAAAAATGGAAAGGTATAACATGGTTACATGGAAAGTCAGAACTTAAAGATTAAACAATGAAGAGAGATCAAGAAGAAAAGATTAAATAAGTTTAAATAAGTCCATTCTCTTTATCCAAGATTGTATTGTACCCTTCAGATTCCATTTTCTGTTTCAGGTTGTCACACTAAAGAGACAATACGATGTTTGCACGTGACGGTTTGATTTATTTCACTTATGAGTATGGTCTCTAGTTGCGTCCATTTGCCAGCAAAAGACTCAAACTTACCCTGCTTTATAGTTCGGTAATATTCTATTGTGTAGAAATCTTCTTTATCTATTCTTCAATTGGTGGGCATCTGGATTGTTTCCAGGATTTAGCTAGGACAAATTGCTGTGCTATAAACATTGGTGCACATATATCACTATGGTCTGAGGTTTTCAGTTCTTCTGGAAAAATACTCAGGAAGGGAATAGCTGGCTTGAATGGGATCTCCAATCATAGCTTTTTAAGGAATCTCCACACTGATTTCCACTGTGGTTGTAAAAGTCTGCACTATCACTAACAGTGGAGAAGGGTTTATTTTCCTCATAATTGCAGGTAATAATGTTTTGTCACAGTACCTTACAAGTGCTAGCTGTGTCATTTTTTGAACATGAGTATTAGTTGGGTTGGAAAAATAGGTTGGATATTAACGATGTATGTGAGGCCATTGCTTCTTGATTGTCAACTCTATTCTAGGTGGGACTACAAAATCCTAAATCTGTTTCTTATCTGTATTTTCACTCAAGTAGAGAAGCAGACCATGAAAATTTCCCCATGATTATCGCAAACAAAGACTTCTCTTTAGTATGCGACACACTTGATTGCAATTACTATTTAAACAGGATTTGTACTTGATACAGTCCAAGGCAAGGAAATAAAATGTATGGTATGAAGATCAAATATCATTACATTATGTTAGATGTTAGTGTTTCAATTCTAAAGACAAATAATGAAGAAATCAAATAAAAGCTACTGTTCTTATCCCCAAATCATACTCCCATAAATGCGTGATATATCTGTCCCACTTTCTCAGACTGCAAAGCCCAGAGGGAAAAAATTCCCCATCCCCAAACAGATAAGAAGGATCCCAGCCTGACTGTGGCACATTTAGAATACTTGGAATGGCACTGTGGCATTCTCAACAAGTCACTGCCATGCACCAAGAGACCTCTTTGACATTTCTGGGCTCCAGAACCTGTTTGGAAGGTGGCTTGTGTGGTAGTTGCCCCCTGAAACCTTTCATATTCACCCTAGAGAAGCAGGGGAGTTGTGTCCCTCCTTTCTCCACCCTCAGAATCAAGAGGCAACCAGTGAGGCAGTTCTCTCACGTGACTGTAACAGTTAGCCTTGCACCCCCTCAATTTATTGTTAAGCTGAAGAATTTAAGGTCACATCACTTGATGTTTAAAATTGGGCTTCTTGCTCACCCCCACGGAGAGTGGCCACAGACCCACAGATGGCTGTTGGAGGACCCAGGGCTCAGAGGGTGGTCGAGTTGATGATGGAGTGGAAATGGGTTTCCTGTGTGTCACTGTGGGAAGGCCACACTTATCTGCTCAATCCCCATTTACTTTGTATTCTAGGATAGAGGTCAGGAAGACTATATCCCACCTGCCTATACAGCTGTGGTGTGTTGAAAGACCCCTGGACTTAAAGTAAGAAGATCTGGATTTGAGTCTCAGTCTGTCACTTACTTTCTGTGTGACCTTGGGCAAGTCACTTCACCAATCTGAGTTTCAGTTGGCTTCTCTGTTTACCTTGGGAGCATACTATCCGTCTCATGGGGTTTCTGTGAGAATTCAGTGAGATGGTGCATGTGGATAGTTCATTGTGGTTGACTATTACTCTACACAGGTGAGGCAGAAGGTCAACATGCATGACACTTTGTTTCTTTTCTAGGTATTCATCCAGTGGTTTAAAAACCCAACAGAATTCATCAATAAATATGCAACTGCCTTCAAGAGAAACAAACCCCTATTTTAATAACTTGGATCAAAAGGACCTTGTGGGATATTCATCAGCTAGGGCCAGTTCTGTGCCCATCATCCCCTCAGTGGGTCTAGAAGAAGCCTGCATGCAGATGCCAGGGATTTCTGAGGTCAAAAGCATCAAATGGTGCAAAAACTCCTACTCTGCTGACATCGTCAACGTGAGTATTCCTGTCAGCGACTGTTTTATAGCAGAACAACAGGAGGTTAAAATATTGCTAGAAACTGTCCAGGAGCAGATCCGGATTCTGACTGATGCCAGGCGGTCGGAAGACTATGAGCTGGCCAGCGTAGAAACTGAGGACAGCGCGAGCGAAAACACAGCCTTTCTCCCCCTGAGTCCCACGGCCAAATCAGAACGAGAGGCACAATTTGTATTAAGAAATGAAATACAAAGAGACTCGGCATTGACCAAGTGACTGGACACGTAGGGATCTGTGCATTCAATGCTTTGCTCAACAGGAAAGAGAGGAAATTAAATACAAATTATTTATATGCAT
This sequence comes from Myocastor coypus, assembly GCA_004027025.1. Classification (NCBI taxonomy): domain Eukaryota; kingdom Metazoa; phylum Chordata; class Mammalia; order Rodentia; family Myocastoridae; genus Myocastor; species Myocastor coypus. The sequence continues at coordinate 19,097 of PVJA010014988.1, forward strand.
TAATTTAAGAGCATCTACTTAGAAGAAACCAAATAGTCTATCGCCCTCATATCATAGTGTTTTTTAACAAAATATTTTTTTAAAGGGAAAGAAATGTTTCAGGAGGGATAAAGCTTACCATGGAAGCTTTTGGGTAGAATTCTGAATCCAATTTTAGTTAGTACTAACATTGTCCTCTTTGGGTCTCAGATAATATGGGAAATTGAGACTCTCGGTCCCACAGTGCTTGTGTCCCCATTAAGGAAGCACTGGCAGGTACCTGGTTTGAGAAAAGATCTCTGTCCCTTGGTTGATATGCCAAGGAGCAGGTGTCCCTTGCCATTCAATGTGCCGAACCCAACCCTGAAATTTATTAACTGACACACATATCACAGGTTATGTCATGTCAAGAAATGTAGTGTTTTGTGTTGGATTTTTGAAGAAAGGCACAAAGTCTGCATAAGGAAGGAGACAGCCAATGGCAGGGAGAAAACGGAGCAGTCTTTGCCGTACTCATGCGCCATCCTCCTCTGAAACTTGAAAGCCCAGAATCTCAGAGGGAGGTACAAAATTATTATCTATATAAAAAAAATAAGAGACAAGAAACTCACAGTGTCGTGTCACTAAGGCGATGCTAATAGAAATGTTTTCCTTGCGGATTGTTTAGAAGCCCCGAAGGAGCATTTCTCAGCGTGTGTGTGTGTGTGTGTGTGTGTGTGTGTGTCTGTGTGGGTGCGTGCATGCACGTGCGTGCACATGTGTGAATGAGCCTGCAAGGGTGTGAACTTGCTCCCTTGAACACATATGCTCTTGCACATGTGTCCTTTGTGCGTATGTGTGTGCATGTGTGTGTGTACTAAGCTTGCTAAAATTCGTTCTAAAACATCAGGGAACCTAATATTCAGAAAAAAATATTTTCACTCTTGAATCTGTTCACATTAAATTTTTCCATTAAATATACTGTTCAATTAGTGAGTTCTTAAATCAAGGTCCTTGCATGGTGGGTCTTAGAAACCTGTGACAATGTCTAGACCATTTTATGATGTGAATCTTTTTGAAAGCAACAACTATTGGCTTATTGATGATACCAGAATCACAAAGTATATTGATGGAAGATGTGTATTTATTTTGAATCACATCTACTTACATTAGCTACCTGGACAAAATATCAAATTGACAGTTACCATTTTCTTTCTTATCAGTCTCATTGTTGTTGATTTTAGAGCAAGTCTACTATGTATGGACCAAGACATTGGCTTCCATGGTTAATATGGAAGGAATAAATTGTTGAAATCGTAAGACCAAAATATTCAGTTCACAAGAAACTCCCAGAAGAACAGGAAATTATGCTGTATGTTAATTTGGAATAAAGCAATATTTTTACCACTGCTAAGGTGAACTGAAACCTCTCCTGAAGATTTGTCTGTTTCATTTTTCCCTTACTTTCATGGGGTATTCAAGGAAATTAGTGTTCCCATACCCATTCTTTTTCCAGTTATTGGTGGTGTTGAGTTGTTATGTTTACACTGTTTTAAATAAAAAGGCACAGTATTTGAAAGTACATAAAAGATTTCTTTTACTTGTAGTTTGGGAAAATCTTGGTGAAAATTAATTTTTTGGAGACTCACACTTTACAGAGAAGGAATGGAACTATTGCTCGAACAGTGAAATGTGCAATTCTTGTTTCATGTTAAGCTGTTTCTGTTGAAAATATGTCTCAAATTACTCTGTGAATATTTGTTAATAATAGACATGTTAGCATCCAGAGAAAAGGAAGAATACTCCCTTGTTTTACTTTAGTACATGTGCCCAGTACATAATGTTTGCACTGGCTATGGGAAGTTGCACACATATGTAACGCACCTGCATTCCCTCTTTCACCCCCTTCCACACCCTCCCTGTGCCCTATCACCAGCTCTTGATCGCTTTCCTGATTTTGTATATGTTTGCCGTACACAATGTTTGCCTTTCTTATGTGGGTTAAGGACATGTCCATCACACGTTCCAGTTTCTTCTTTTAATTTCTGATCACCTCCCACACCCCTCTATCCTACACTACCTCTTAATCCCTCTCACCCATGAGAAAGAACTCTTTCTCCACTTTCTATCAGTTATCAAGCACTTTGCTCTTTGTTTCTACTCTGGGTCTCTCATAGAAGAGAAACCATGTGATGTTTAAGCCCACGTGTCACTTAGCATTGTGGTCCAAGGTGCACTGACGTTTTCCTATGAATGACACAAGTGTATCTTTTTTATGGCAGAGTAGTTAGTTCTCTGCTGTGTGAAAATAGTACATTTTCTTTATCCATCTATTGATGGATTTATGGGCTACTTACAAGTTTGGCTATTATGAATTGTTCTGTTGTACGTATGGACATACATGCACCATTTTAACAGGATGCCTCGATGCTCTGTGAAAGATACCTAGGAGGGGCCTAGCTGGCTCCAGTGTATAAAACACATTTTTGTGCATTTCCCCCAAAATGCTGAAACCAACCAGACTTTCAAAGTTCACCTGGCCTAGAAATACCTGCATCCATCAACATTGCTCCTTTCAAGCTTGGATACCTTGCTTCATTCTATGAAGTGCTTATTTCTATAAGACACCTTCAATTTTGCATCAGACAAAGAAAGTCTTTATGATGTAAATAGATAGTTTGAGATTTATGTTTAAAGAGGCTGCATATTTATTATTTATTGGAGAAGGAATCTCATCCATTATTTTTACCTTGAAAAATTTTCTGATATGTTATTTTATGAAGCAGATATTATTTCAAATTTCCAGTGACTACTGTACAATGCTGTTCAAAATCTAACCAATCTATTAGGGATATAGAGAGGTCAGTGGCATAGGTGCCTGCCTGGCAAGCATAAGGTCCTGAGTTAGATTCCTGGTACTGCAAAATCAATCAATCAATCAATCAATCAATCAAAAATTAATCTTACATTAATATGAAACAATAGATATGAAGTTGGAGAATTGACATGAGTTTTTTCTTTCCTTCCTGGTACTCTATGTATACTAAATATTGTATATTTCATATTTTGGCCCAGTATCTACCTTGCTACAGATTAAGGGCTATTTATAACATTGGCACACATTATTTTTAAATGGCAATATCAAGGATTTCCAGAAGAGGATGAATGTTGCTTATACAACTTCACAAATTATTTCGTTTTCATCATAACCTAGGTTATCTACCTTAAAAGAGAATGGAAGAGCCAACCTGACTTCAAAATATGCATAGTCTTCTGGAATGAATGATAGGTACAGACTGAGTGGGGCTCAGGCAAGTGAGGCCAAGGCTAGCGGTGATCAGATCTCCCCTGAACATGTTTAATGTATGCAGCCATTGTTCAACGCCTATCCTACTGTATGGTGCTATAGGAAACCACAGTCCCTCTGTGTGTGTGTGTGTGTGTGTGTGTGTGTGTGTGTGTGTGTGTGTGCATTCGCAGAGGGGATGGTGATCCCCTAATTCCAGCCCTGTAGACCTAAGATAAGTGCTATGAAACATTTCTCAAATGAGTACATAGTATACCCTAGGAACACAGCAGAGGAGGGGTGGGATTTTTATTTGATTTTTTTGGTATCTGGGAAACATTTTATATATATATATATATCTATATATAAAAGATACTTTTTTATTATCATTCAGTTCTATAGATTCAGTGCAGTGTTTTCAATGGATAGCATGTCTACACTGTGTTTATCCTCATGTCTTCAGAAATCCCATCCTCATCCGGGCAAGACCAGCACGAGGTTTCTGGACAGTTCTCCATTTTAAAGGCATCCCAACTCCCCATCATTCACCTGGGAGATAAAACCTGATAAGCTTTATCTCTTCCTTCTACATTCTTTCTTTCCCTTATAAAGAAATACTGAGGGTAAAGGATGAAATTTATTCCTTAAATCTACATTATTCTCTTTTAACAGCCTATATCTGACTGTGACTACACACATGCACACACCCACACACAAGCACACAGTCAACATAGATGTGTAATTAAATTGGAGTGGTTATTTTGGTAGCCTTATTTTTGCTTAATTTGATAAATGTCAGTGATTACCTTATGGAATGCCAATACAATCAAAGCATTTAGCAACTAGCCGGCTTGGCAGTGTTTGGATCACACAGGCATTTTTGGTTCTTTTTCTTTCAAAGACAAGCAGAAATATTCTTGGGTTGGAAAAGTCACAAAACCCAGAATGAATTTATGCTCGATTCTCTCCTGAAAGTGAAAATTAAGTGATGGGTATAAATGACTGCTGTCTCCATGGTGAATAATGGTCTCAAGTGTATTTTTAACAAACTTAGAAAGGCTTTCTCCCCAAGGTACCTGCATAAGTGTCTGATTCCACAGAACTCTAGTAAGGACAGAATGGTGTGGAAAAGGGGAGAAGTCCACAGTGCTAGCCCTAGGTACCCAGTGAAAATGGTAATAGAGAGAACAGATGTATTTTGATAAAATAAAGAACAAGCTTCTAGTACTTTTATGATTCTCTCTCTCTCTCTCTCTCTCTCTCTCTCTCTCTCTCTCTCTCTCTCTCTCTTTCTCTGTTTTTGGTCATGAAAACCTGTATGGATTGCACGTGTATTGTTGCCTATGGAAGAATTATGTGATAAGAAACAATCTCATTGTTACAAAAATTAGAAAATCTTTATATTGAAAAGTTGTCTTTGTGAAAAATTCCAACTTATCTCTATATACAAGTTGTTCTGTCAAAGAAGGTAACTTATCTAGTTCACCTCGATTGTCCTTCCTAATGGAATACCTTGTTTTCCAGGCATTGTCACCTAGACTTTCCTTGATCAACATATTTAATCATTTCAACAAGACTCTTTAAGATTGACCTTAATTTCCATAGAAAAATAGATATGATTCTTTCTGGGGTTATTTTTAAAGTAAATTTTCCTGCATTGGGTAATAAAGAATAGCTGGCCCCTAATTTATGTATATTGGCCACAAAAGCACCCAATTCCAAAGCTTGAAAATCAGATGTCAAAATTTGGCCTCAGGTTTTTTTCTTAAAGAAACTTTCAACATTTACCAAAGAAAGAAAGCAAAGGTATCCCCAGAGAAGACATCAGGTCATAGAGAAATACATTGGGTATGAACAAATGAAGATGTTTATTGACATTCTCCATTATTTGTGTCTCAAAATTTTTAAGATAAACTTTCAAACTAATAACGAATCCCTTCTCTGAAGATTTTTTTTTCCATTATAATAACACTAACTTGTGAAGCACAATAGATGAAAGAGTGCAAGGTTCACTTATTGGTTGTTATTACTGTTTTTGACAAAACAGATTATCAACATGCTCTTCTAAATATCCTGACTAATGATGATTCTTCCATATATCACTTGTCCTGGTCAAAATCCTAGTCTGAATTCCTTTTTAGTCCTCAATAAAACCTTGTGATATGCTAAGCACTTGAATCAAAGATGATACATTTCAGTTGTGCTGTGCTTTTAGTTCCTAGGATTCTATGGAGTAGTTTGCAAAGTTGAATTAGGGGAAAGCACTCATATTTTTGTACTTGTTTTTGGTGTACATGATGGTATGGTAAAACAGAAACACAACTGTGCTACACTTTACATTGATGCTATCCTTTTAAATATAAATTTAAGGGCTTAAATGTTACACAGAGTACATGGTTCATGTGGTATTCCTAAACTCAGTAACATGAAACATGCTGGGTTATCTTTCACTGGAAATGTGTGTGAAAAGAAAGAATCGTGGTTACTATCTAAGGTTTACTCTTCACATTCTGTTTTGGAGTCCTGTCTTTATGAGTAATGTCTGGAAAATAGATATATTGTTCAAACCAAAACAAATGGAAGAACATTAAAACCTCATATTAAAAGTCACTATACATTTTCCATTATCTACTGTGCATAAGCTAGTGCAGAATGCCTTGCCTTTCCTGTACACATTAAGTATAAGTAAATCATGAGTTCCTTAGTTTTTAATAATTGATGTACTTTGACAATTTGAAAGTACTCTGACAATATTTAAAATAAAGAAGGTAACACAGAAGAATATCCAGGGGAAAATTTCCACTTTCAGTTTTCTTGAACAAATAATCTCTTGTGCTGCTAATCAACAATTATTTTTTGTGAAAAACGTGTCTATAATCTTCTAAGAAGCCATTTAAAAATGGTGGTTACCAAATAACGCCTATGCTTCTGATAAAAATTTTGTTTGGGGGAGTGTACATCTATCTCCTTGATTTTTTTTTTTTTCAAGATATCATTTCAGAATGGCAGCTGCTACTACTTGGCGGAAAGGTACCTATGAGAAATAGACATATATGCCTCATCCTCCAAGTACGGTTTTCTTACATTATATCTGTTGGTATTTTAAGAAAATATCTATTATACTGCCTATGAAAATTTAAGATATTAAGTTAGTAATTGATTTGTTTCTTGAATCAAGCAAATTTTCTTTTATTTAGGGAAGTTTTAAATAGCTCCCTATTGTGTTTCCTTAGAAGCTTTCGTTGAATCTGAGCCTTTAGATTCCTAGAGGTTGTGTTCTTACTGGGTATAACTCTTATCTCATGTTTCTTTTATTGAACAGAGAATGTTCAGATAACATAAGAAACTATTGTGATTTTGTAGGAAAACTATGAACTCTGTTCATTTTAGTTGTGTTCATGGAGGAATAAACTGGGAAGCATTCAAATATAAATGATAATAAGGTTCATGACTTTAGCAATATCTTCTCATAAACAGACATAGCCCAGGGCATGTTAACTTTCCTTATGTTGGTAACAGGCCTTTCAACCCTCTTAGAATTATTTCTACAGTATATTTTTCATTTTGTAAGAGAAAACCAAAATCATCCCTTTATGTTAAAGAATAAAACAATAAATAAAATCAAATGGTAGTTCTCTAAGTAATCAGTAAAAAATAAACACAATAACAAATATTATTTATAAGGCTTCAAATAATATGTTAACTTACTAAAAACAAATAAAAACAAGCTACAAATATTAGGAGGAAATAATATCATTTGCATAATAAAATATTTTTCATATCTATTCTTTGTAAACCAGACTCTTCTTTCTCTTAAGTATTTCACTTTTGTAGAAATACTTACCAGATATTAATTATGTCTATTGCAGTCACATACTTACTTATCTTAAAAGACTCATTTTTCCTATCTTTTCCAACTTGACACAAATTTTCTGTTCCATCATCTTTTAGTCTGTATTTTTTCAGTGAGAACTTTCACTGAATGGTCAGTGGTTTTAATTAAATAATTGAATTAAATACATAAAAGGTGTAATCATACTTCAAAATTTAATATGTGACACAAGCAAAATAGTTTGCAGTCATCATTTTTTATTCATATAAACTAGATAACCAAAAAGCATGCCGTAGGGTTTGAAAGCAGGGCATCTGTTTATTTTGTTTTGTTTTAAAAGGGGGGTGGGGTAAGGGGCTTGTCAATAGATTCTAGTTAAGCAGGACCTGTTGGCACACATCTGTTATCCCAGCATTTGGGAGGCTCTGACAGGGGTTTGTAGTGAGTCCAAGACCAGCCTAGGCTATAAAGTGAGGTCAAGAAAACTTGCACTACACAGTAATACCCTGTCTCAAAAATACAACAAAAAATAGATTCCAGTTTTAAATAATAAACATTACTCTTAGTCCTTTAGTACCTGAAAAAGATAGGCACTTGACACCCTGAAGATTATTCATCAGACAGATTTGTTTTCCTTTATTTATTTTCATCTTATTTAAAATGAATTTTATCAAACATGTAAGAAAATAATGACCCATTCCCATTAATCCAACTATCTTGCAGCCATGGTAAGTTGTGTCTTTGCATATTTTCTTTAATTATCCATATATGTGCACATTTTACATTTTTTCCTATTATTTTGCATCATGATTTAAAAAACAGTATGACCCATAGTAAAATGCTATGTTAACAATATTTAAAAGCTACATAAACTCTAGTGTGCTCTTATAATTTATTTGCCCATTCCATTACCACTTGACATTCAGATTCCATCAGTACACTCATTACTGTAAGTAACCCACAATTCTATTCTATAATGTATCTTATATTTTCTTTTATTTGGAAGAAAACTGACAGTTCATGCCAGAATTGCATAGGAACTGTAAACTCTTGAAATTATAACAAAATTTATGTCTATATTCAGGTGTACTTTTTTTCTTTTTTTTTTGTCTTTTTGAGACAGGGTCTCGCTATGCAGTTCAGGCTAACCTTGAGCTCACTTTTGTAGCCCAGGCTGGTCTTGAACTCGCATTGATCCTCCTGCCTCAGCCTCCCGAGTGCTGGGATTACAGGCGTGAGCCACCACGCCCGGCTAGGTGTACTTTTTTTTCTTAAAAAAGAACCTCTATGTAACTAAAAATGACCCAAAATTTGTAACGAAATCAGTGAACTAAGCAACAATAATTCCTTTGAATAATTTCCTCCTTACATATTGCAGGACATGTTATGGCTGGCTCAATATGATCATTTTATTTTATTTTATTGTTTTTATGTATTTGGTTCAGGGTCTCACTGTGCAGCTCAGACATTAGTGATCCTCCTGTTTTCAAGCATCCCAGTGCTGGCATTACAGACGCATGCCACTACACCCAGATTTGGATGCTGGCTCAGTGTGCCCATGGGCGGGCCAATGCTGTGTTGCCAGGGACCCAACACCAGTCCCAGAACTTGCCTAAGCAGCTGCTTAGTCCATTGAGCTATCTTGCTGGCCCTATATGTACACATTTGACATTCCTTGAGCTTTTTAAAAATTTATGTCTACATCATAATATATTTCAGTTAAAAACGTAATTGATTTGGGATGATTAAGAATCTTTCACTGTAGGGCTGGCAAGATGGCTCAGAGGTCTAAAGCACTTGCTTAGGCAAGCTTAGGCAACTGCAGGGACTGTGGTTCAATCCCCAGCACCACATGCTGCACCAGGCCCACTCCCAGGACAGGCTAAGTCAGAAATAACATTAAAAAAAAATCTTTCATTGTAATGAAGTTTAATTTTATTTTCTACTTTTAAAAGATGTGACATATACATATAAAATATAAGAAAATAAAAGTAATCATCAGAAGACAAACACTGAATAATTAATCATATTTACTTTAATCTCTATTAACTATCTACAGTATGTGTACATATACATATATATATTATCAAATGCAGTGACTTAGTATTTCTGATACTGTATTCTGCTTTATTAAATTTAAAGATGATCTGGGATCATTTCTTTCATGAATATCTTTATGTACATACAATGGCTATCTGAGGCACTATATGAAACATTCATATTTTTAAGATCTTTTAAATACTTATCATATGCTATTTAGTTGTCTACTAGGTGTTTTGTACCTTGACTTGTGTTAAAATTTGTTTTATGCCCATTGACATGTGCTGACATTTTCTCGGCATTAGCATATTTGTAGGTACAGATGCATACCGCCATTTGGTGCCCTCATTGGATGTATTTTGCTTCTTGGAGTAACGGTAACTTTTGATCATTAAAGTACTATTTCATAATATGGGTTGCATGGGCCGTAGGAAGAATATTTAAAACTTCCAGAGAAATCTCTGCATCACAGTTTAAATTCATAACGCCAAGTCCATAACATTGCTGAAGAAAAGCAAAAAGGAAAAGGAAGACCAAGAATTTTTAAATGCTGTCAACTTCAGAACCTGGATGACATTAACAAAAAGCCATAATAAGAAACAGAAGGTAAGTGTGGCAACAGATGTTTACATAGGTGAACTTTGTCTTCATATAGCTCTGTGAAACAGGTGATCCTATCATCCCCATTGGAAAGATTTTAAAAAGTCTAAGGCACAGAGAAGTCAAGAAATTTGTCCACATAGCCTGCTGGTACATTTACATAGGACTAGACTTCAAACTAGAGTCCAACTACTTTTAGGCTTTCTTTTCTCTGTCATTGTCTTTCATAAGAAATTTCTGATGATTACAGTTCACACATCAAGAGAGGATAGACTTTTTGGGTGCAACTAATGAAAGAAATGAGGACAGACTACAGACCTAAGGTATGGCACTGGCTGGACCCATTTTTATGGATTATTTGAAACTCTCATGAGCACAATAGTGATAACATAGTCAGCATCCTTGTTTACTTCCCAAATGTGCCATGCAGGAGTACTAATGCAGGGGAATAGCAGAGCCACACCCATATCTCTAGTTGTATTTCCTATTTCTATCACGGGAAAAAGAGGCACAAATGGTCTACGTGCACATCAAAGCAATAAACATCATTCTATTGTGTGATCACACTCCCTTGTCTGTTGACTTCAAAATGCCAAAACTTTAAAGCCTAAAATTGGAGAGGAGGATATGTGTTCAAGCATGTGACTAACAGCGGAAATAATGGAGGGTCATTTGACCTCTTCCCTCACATTTTCTGTTAGCAATAAAACCCGGAGAAACTACAGTTCAATAAATCATAGAACAGAAATGCCAGGGAATCATTTATAGGCATAAACCAAGTCAGAGCACATCATTTCTAACAGGAACAGGACACGATGCCTTTCAAAGTGAGACCTGCTCTAGCACTTACACCATAGTGATCATCTGTGATTGTGTCGAAATAAACTTTCTATTAAAAGTTTTGTGTTTTATGTCAAGATCTGGTTCTGTGGTAGCTGGATAAGTGCAATTCCTGTGGAAGAAAACTTTGTGGCTTATGTCAATGTGTCAATACATAGATAATTGGAAGTTTTGATATATTTGTAATATACATTTATCTTCCTTGCACACTGTAGTCTTACCTTCTCAAGGCAATGTTTATTGTGACTCATTCTTTGTCTCACTTAAAAGTTATTTGAGTTTATTTTCAGACATAATTAAAAATTTATTGTATATATAGAAGAAAAAAAGAAAATTTATACACAGAAGTGAGATAAAAAGCAAAGGTCATTGATGGATAGTAAAAGAGAACATTATAAATATAAATGTTGGGGCCAGCAAGATGGCTCAGCGGTCTAAAGCACCTGCTTAAACAAGCCTAGGCAACCTCAGGGGCTGTGGTTTGATCCCTGCCACCACATGCTGTGCCAGCCCCACCCCCAGGGCAGGCTGACCCTCCATAAAAAAATAAGTAAATAAGCAAGTAAGTAAGTAAATAAATAAATATAAATGTTATGATTTAATTATGAAGGGCTTAGCAGAGATTCATATATAGACTTGGTTTTTGATACAGCAATGTTTAGAGGTGGGCTTTAGAAGGAACTTGATCAAAATGGCATAATTTCATCAGTGGATTAACCCATTAATGGATTGATAGTTTAATGGGATTATTTGGATATGGAAAAGGTGAGATCCAGCTGAGGAGAGCTGGTCATTGGGGTGCTCATGGAGAATGTGTCTTGTCCCTGGCCCTCACTGCTGTGGCTTGGTCTCTCTGTCTACTGACTGTGCTACAGTGACCTGCTCTGCCCCATTGCACACCTGCTGTCCTGAAGCTCTGCCTCATCACAGCCTAGAAACAACTGAGCTCAAGTACCATGGACTGCAACCTCCAAAACCATAAGCCAAAAGCATGTTCTTGGGTTGTTTTTCTTAGGTATGTTGTCACAATGATGGAAAGCTAAAAAAATAGGAAGCTGTCTAATTTCTTAGTTTTTTACTATAAGATACAATATTTACCTCAAAACTTTGAAATGATATAAAATAATACTTTTAAAAAATTAACAAGAATCCCACCCTTCTAAATAAAGAAATTTGAAACATAAAGCAAGATACAGTTCAGTCAAAGCTATACTTGGAGGCATACTGACTCACAAAGCAATAAAATAGTAAAGAAGATAAGGGAGTTAAAAAATAAAAACTCCATTGAAACTGAAAATACTATAATGTACTTTTTAAAGTAAAGGAAATGTGATAATAAAATGAAGGCCAAAAGTATATATTTGGAATAAGAAAAATAATGGAATTAATAAGCTTTTGAAAATAAAAGGATGTAAATTTCAGAAATGAATAAAAATGAGAAAAACCACAAAGCATATAAATCACAAGAATAACTTTCTAAAAATTATTGGTCAATGACAAATCCTTTCCCTAGGCCCATGAAAATCTCAATGAAATGTGTGACTCTGTAAGGAATCTATAATGAAACAAAATGGTTTGAAAATATAGAACTTAAATTATATGACTATGAATGTGAATATATTAAAAACCTTTTCAGTGATAATATATATCAGTTTTCAAGTCCAAATAGTATTATGTGTAAATACATATATATGTACATATTAAACATAATCATAACAACGTGCACCAATGTTAATTACATAATTAATGTATATATTATGTATTATATGAAGGCAGTAAAATATATAATTATATATGTGCATTGTCTTTAACAATTGTGCCTCTCAATAATTTGACTAATACTGAAAGGTTGAGAAAAGCATAGTTGCTGTTTTATATCTTCATTTTGTAGAACAAGATTTAGATCATTAAGGGAACATGAAGAGCTGTTAAAGCCATTTCTGTGTTAGTATTTACATCCCGCCTATAAAATAAAGTGAACTTTTAAAGAAGAGTTACTTTTAAGAAATTTGCTAGAATTAAATGTTCCATTTTTTCTAGATGAAGAAAGGATTGTGCTTTTCAACATCAAGGTGAAGTACAAGTGCATTCAGAGAACCTCTGGTAGATACCATGGCATCTGAAATTCAAGCGAGGGACAAGCAAACACCAAAAACCCTGGCTGAAGGGTGCCTGTAACTGGAAGATTGAAGAGGTAAAGGTAGGGGCTGTGTGCTCACTTCAGAGCCACGATACATGACCCCTCACCTTCAGGCCATTTGACCTCACAAAAGCCTATGAGGTGGGCAGAAGGATTATGCCCTGATGCTGGGAGCGTTATAAGCTCTGAGGATTCAGCTCAGACAAGTGAGCTACACTGCTCAATATTGACGTCGAGGTTCTCCTACTCCAAAAGGGGTTCTCAAGAGAAAGCTCATGTGTGGTTTGACTTCTTCCTACCTGTCTAATTTTCTCTTATTTCACACAAGTTTGGTCTAACCATGATAGATACCATAGCCAGGAAGAGGGAAAGGTTTGACCAAAGAAGAGGGAATCCAGCAGATTCCTCTTATCTAGCGTCCAGATCTATGCCTCATAAACATATGGATCACAAAACCTTTTTATATTCCCCCAGAACATTTATTATCTCACTATATTGATGTTTGGGGGAAGCTTCTTAGCAATGATAGTGTTGTCTGATATTGTTATAAATACAAATGCATCCAATCTACATGGGACACTTCAAATGGATTACACTATTAAAATAAGAAGTCACCATGACAGCACATGATTTATTTCAGCATTTGCAATCATTTCACTATTGGTGCATTTAGGAATATGATTTGCCTTCATGCTTAATAAACACCAGACAACATTCAATTTCCATTTCCGAAGAAAGCATTCAGTTAATTAGGAGGGAAAATCTGCTGCCTTCACAACAGAGTGAGCAACAGAGCACATAAGCTTTTATATTAATTTCTATTAGAATAAAGAGCAAGAATACTTTCCCTCTTGGACACTGTTTGCTTAGGTAGTTGGATGAGTTAAAGCAGTGAGAAAGTAGATATAAATGTCACAACGTGGACTCAGAATGATACAAAACAAGCCTCAGAAGTTAGCACAATGGGGGCCCGGCAGGATGGCTCAGCGGTTTAAAGCCCCTGCTTAGGAAAGCGTGGGTGGCTTTCCTAATCAGGGACCGCAGTTCGATCCCCGGCACCACATGCCGCGCCAGCCCTGCCCTCTGGGCAGGCTAAGCCAGCCATAAAAAAAATAAACAAACAAAAGTTCTGAAACAAGAAAAAAAAAAAAAATGATTCTTTAAAAAAAAAAAGTCAGCACAATGAAACAGTGATTTCCATGATTAGTCAATAAACGTGATATGATTAAAAATTGTAAGCTAGGGTTTAGTTTGTAATATTAACATACATACACACCTTCTTGAAATAAATCTCAAAAAAGCACCAAATAAGAACATTATTGAAGACTTAAATAACTGATATATGATATCATTAAATAAATGAAATACGATATTTCTCTTAGTGAAAAAAACCTACATTTTTACACTTGGCAAGCAACCCTGATTTCATTCATAAAAAATAACGCCACTGAATAAAACTATCTGAGAAAATTTTGAGGAAGACACAGGTGACAAGAAATACCATTGCTCTGAAAAAATTATCTGTAGAAGATGACGAACAAGTTGGTTTATATTCAAGGATGCTGCACTGCTCTTTGTAAACTTAAGCGTATTGATACAGGAATAAAAAGAAGTACTACAACAGTCCAGATATACTCTCATAAGTTAAAAAATACATAAATTAAGAGTAATTAAATTAAGTTCCTCTTACCCAAACTGTTCCTAGAGAATTATCCCTCTTTATAATTTTTTAAAATGTATTTGCACAGGGTCTCATTACACCGATTGGACTCACAGTGATCCTCTTGTTTTCAGCCTCCCAGACACTGGAATTATAGGAGTGTACCACCATGCCCAGTCTCAATCACCATTTCAGCATGACCTCACCTAGTGGGGGGGCACTGGCAAGTCTGGGATGAAACTATCTGGTCGGCCCTGAGAATTATCCATCTTAAAGGCAATGTACTTCCCTATTTCATGCAGTCTATTGGATAAAATACCAATGGACCAAAAAGCTATAGAAAAATTATTAAAGACTTTAATAAAATCACAAAAAAAAAACCCTAGAACAAATATATTTAGACAAAAAAAACTTACCAGAAATGGCAAGAAAACAAGAGAAAAACCCAGAATGGACTAGATATACCAGAATAAATTTGGAAATTGGTGTTTATAAGAGTCTAATATAACTCATGATATTAGAATAATGTTTGAAACTGTATGATGAAAGTTTTCTATCTTAAATAAAAAGCTATTAAAAGTAAGGGGATGGAGGGAATGGATACAGCTCGGTGGCACAAGTGTCTGGCAAGTGCAAGGTCCTGAGTTCAATTACCACTGTCAAATATATATATAAGGAAATGTGGCTGAAGCTGTAGGTAAAAGTTATAGCGATTGCATAGCAAGTGTAAGACTCTGGCCCAAGCATCCCTTGCCCCAGTACCGTGAAGAAATAATAACTAAATAAAAAATAATAATGATCAGGTATTAACTAGTTATTTCAGCAAGTGATAATTGCTTACATAGTGCATGTTGTGTATTTTCCTGGGAGCTGGGGATAATGAACAAACTAATAAAATCTGATGCCAGAAGGAGGATTAAATAATAAAGAAATTAAGGCCAAAGGGTAATGAACAGGAAAAGTATTCACACAGACATTAAAACAAATAGCTACCTGTGTACATATGAATACTGCTTTTTATGGTTGAAATATTTCAGAAGCTATGATTTATAGGTAAGGGATATTTACTACCACTTTATATATAGCATAAAAAGTCAAATAATCAGTATGCTTTATAGAAAGATAACATTCGATTAAATCCTGTGGAATTAAGATAGGCTTAAATATTTTACCCAGTATATTTAACACAAGAAATAAATTATTTGTTTTTTGTTTGTTTGTTTGTTTTGTTTTGTTTTGTTGTTTTTTTTTTGTTTTTGTTTTTGAGACAGGGTCTCGCTATGCAGTTGAGGCTGGCCTTGAGCTCACTTTTGTAGCCCAGGCTGGTCTCGAACTAGCACTGATCCTCCTGCCTCAGCCTCCTGAGTGCTGGGATTACAGGTGTGCGCCACCACGCCCAGCTTACAAGAAATAAATTATACATGATGTATTTCTTTCTATTTTTCCCTACATATGCCTGAGGAGGAAAAAGCCCAGTAAAAGCAAGAGAAAGATACCTAAAACTTCAACTAAATACATATTTATATTACGATGCAATAGTAAGAAATGCTAGTACTGAATTATTAAATAGTATCTTTAAAATAAAAGTGAATGCTTTAGAGAATGCTGTCAATATAAACTGTTAGAGGAAAACATTGCAATAGTGTGATGGCTAGTTGTGTATGATCTACTTGGTATAATTTTAAACATAACCTTTTTGTAATGTTTATATTTTCATTTATGATATATCTATCCTAATATATATTTATTAATAATATATAAACTATTTATAAATATATATATAGTTTTATAATATAGTGAATATATATGTATAATTTTCAACAGCAGTTCAATGTAGGATATCTGTTTCAGTGTTCCTATAGAAATGACAGCTGTCTCCTAATCTTACAATCCCAACTGGTGCTTTGTTTTACAGTGTTTTCTTTGAAGAAATTTGCTTTTGAACCTTTGAATGCCTCTTTGGTTTGATTAACTGGTGCCTCTGCTCTGCTCCCCTACTTTCTCACTGCTTGTTGTGGAGGAGGCTACAGGAAGGGCAATGTTTTTATGTTCTCTCCCCACCCCCAGGCCTCCCATTTTCCAGAAATTAAACACAGTTGCTCAGATAGCACCAGGTTACTGTAATCATATCCCTCTCCTGTCCCTTACACCCTGGGGTAAATGTGGCCTTCCTTCCAGTCTGTCACTTTCCAACTGTGAAAGCTGACTCATCCGCAGTTCATTGTTTAATGCTTGGCTGAGGATTCCCAGGGTCAAGCCATCATGGAAGCTGTTGTCCTCTGGCAAGCTGAATTGCTGCATTCCTTCAGCAGCCCAGTAATTGAGAATTGATTTGAAGTACTTTGGAAAATTCTTAAAACTCAGATGGTTCATGGACTTCTGTCATTCATGCACTGAATTATTGGCCTCTCCGGAGCAGAGTTGAAGTATGTGACCATATCCTTGGGCAGGGTGAAATATGTTGCACAGCAGGTAGAGAGTAGTGGTATTGGTTATCAAGTATCCGAGTATGCAGAGCCTGAGGAGGACAGTATTGGGTTGTGTACTGACCATGCTGTCTTAAGCGTATAGTAGTGAGAAGTTCCTGTGTACAAGTCTGCCCCATGCTCCCTCCTTTATATTGGCATCTGCTGGGTGGTTACTGCATATGATACAAAGTTGTAAGAGCTGGAGATACAGTGGCAAATGAAACAGAGAGAATCCTCTTATCACAGGACTGGAATTCAAATGGAGGAGACAGTGAATAAGTAAGTAAATGACAGTGTGTGGGATCCTGATTAAAGAAATCAGGAAGTGGTAGGGAGAGGGATTTCAACAGGGAACTGAAACATCACTTCCGGGGAGCTTCACTATTTGTCAACGTAAGGCTGGGTCCCAGAAAGCTCAACTCTCCCAAGAGCCTGGCAAGGACAACTTGGGCAGAAGAGAGCAAATGTCAGGCATCAGGTGTGAGGGAGGCCAGCATACTTTAGCAGGAGCAGGAGTCAGAGTGCAGCACAGCTCCAGGAGGTGCGGGAATGCAGGGCCGGCTGGCACCAAGATGCTGTGTGGGGAACTGGTATTAATTCAAGTGCAGCAAGATGTCATTGGGGAACCTTAGAAAACTGATATCTCTGTTCTGAGAACTGTTACAATGATGATTCTGGGTTCTGTGTAAGAAATGGTTTCTAAGTGATAAGGAGAACCCAAAGAAAGGCTATGGGCGGAAGACAATTGGTGGAATGGTTGTATGCAGACAGTTCCACAGAGGGGGGAAGGGTCTCCTTACCATTTTGTGTTCATAGTCACTATTCTCATGCTTTTATCTTTCATTAGCTCTAAAGTCCTTTCTAACTCTAAAAATCTCGTTAATTGTTTATGGCCTTTGGGAAACTCAATCACGACTCCATCACCAAAGTCATTGTAATATATTTTTGAGAATGAGTGTACCAGTATGCATCTAGGTTAAAGTGTCGTTAAATTTCAGAGGAGAACTCAAGGTATTTTACATATTTCTGCTAGAGATCAAGTTTTAAAATTGGAATTTGTCATTTATAATTACTCAAAGTGTGATTGTAATTTTGTAGTCCATTGGCAGGAATTTGTGAGGAACTCCTCCTTCATGTCATGTAACATATTTAGTGAGCCAAGGAATACAGATAATATTAGAAGAAAAAAATTAATATTCTAAACAATTACTGTTTTATAAAGATGTTACTATGATCTTTGAAACTCTGAGCAAATTTATTCATTTGTGATTTATTAACATACTGTTAATAAAGTGACAATGATCTCAACTCCCTCTGCATACAAGAAGTTTCTGAGATGAGAAATGGTGTGTATGTGTGTGGCAATAAGGACCAGAATATATTCCTATAGGCTGCAATGACAGCCAGCTGACAGTTTCTCTGCTCAGGAAGTTGCTTAGGAAGATTGCTCAGGATGTATCTGAGCTGGTTCCTGTTTTGGTGATGGGAAGAAAGAGGAGGGGCAGTATTCTAGGGAGTGCAAATATCCATGCCTACCCCTGCTAGGAAGCACCTGCAGCACTTGAGGGAAAAGGAAAGACCCAGTGAGTCTCCAGAGGGGTGAGTGAAGCCGAAAAAAGAGGAAGAACTTAGATCACAGCAGTGCTCTGCAGCAACAGTAAGGGCAAGGAGTATGAAAGACACCAGAGGATCTAAGCTGAGAAACACAATTAGCAGACGAATGCTGACCCATCCCCACCCCAAGAAAACCACTCTAGCTTTCACATGAAGAAGAGAGTTGAAAAGACTAGAGTAGAAAGCTAAAGACTAAATAAGAGGTTTTATGATTAGAGATACACAACAAATGGGACCTCCTCTGGCTAAGAAGTTTTTGCACTTCAAAAGAAATTATCAACAGTGAAGACAACACACAAATTTAAAAAAGATTTTAACTAATAAATATCCAAACAAAAGTCTTTTATCTAGAATTTAAGAAGAACTAAAAACCATTAGGGTCCCAACATTCCAAGACCCAATAAAGAAATGGGCAACTGATATGAACATACACTTCTCAGACAAGGAAATTCAGCAAGCCTGTAAGTACATGAAGAAATGCTCCACATCACTAGCCAGCCATAAAATGCAAATTAAAACAACACTTGGATACCATCTCACTCCAGAAAAAATGGCTATCATAAAGGAATCAACCAGCAACAAATGCTGGTGAGGCTGTGGGGAAAGAGGAACCCTTCTGCACTGCTGGCTGGAATGCAGACTGGTGCAACCATTACGGAAATCAGTGTGGAGACGCCTTAAAGAACTAGAACTGGAAATCCCATTCAATCCAGCTATCCCTCTACTAGGAATTTTCCCAGAAAAACTGAAAACATCATACCATAGCGATATCTGTGCACTTATGTTTATAGCAGCCCAATTTCTAATAGCCAAATCTTGGAAATAACCAAAATGCCCATCATTTGAAGAATGGTTGAAAAAGATAGGGTATTTTTATACAATGGAATACTACTCAGCTATAAAGAATGGTAAACTGGAAGACTTCATATATAAATGGATGTATATTGAACATATACTCACAAGTGAAATCAACTAGACCTACATGTGTAAATATCGTGTAGTCTCCCTAGTGGAAGAACTCTAAAGAAGAAATAAAAATTGAAGGGCATAACACCCCTGAATGAGTTATGTTTAAACAATGAAGTGACTGAAAGCAGAAAAGAGAGGAAACATAGCAGGAACAAAACCAAGCACTTATGTACACAGGATGAATCAGACATTGATCCTAAGAATCTTCAAAAGGTTTTTCACATTGATGATAGCAACATGCAATACTAAAATTATGCTTGAAATGCCTGTCATTCTGGTCTTTTAGATGTGCGCTGCTTCTAATGTAAACTCAGTTACTGCTCTACTGTCTTTCAAGTAAATGGTTGCTTAACTAAAAAACAAAAAAGGGTATTAACTGAGAGTAAGAAACTGGGCAAAATCTCATAGGCTTGACAGGCAACAATTATGTACATGCTTGGATTTCTAAATGTCTGCATAAAAATGTGTAACTGCTTTTTTCCCATTCTATAGCAATTTATTAGTATATTAATGATTGACAGAAAATACCAATTTCAAGCTAAGTCTAAGATGTTTGTTATTCAGAAAGACAGTGATGTTAAGCTCAATTACCTATATTACAGAGTAATAAAATAACAAAGCTTCTCTGTTGGAGGGTTGAGAATGTAAGTAACAGACCAAAAATTGGAGTAAAAGAAGGGCTACGAGGATAGCCAACATTTTGGCCCTAGTCCTTCAAGGTCAGTCAGAACTCAAGATATAAGAGAATCTGTTCTGTAATACCCTATAACTCAGTGGTGTCCCAAATTTTCTGGTCAAGGAGATTATGGCACCTCAGAGGAAAGGGAGAAATTAAGTATAGTGTGTCTAAGGAGAGTCACCCAAAGAAAAAACATTCTCTCAGGCTATCACAGAAAGCAAACTGGTCAAGCAATGGCTGTGACTCGTCCCAAAGGCTGACACTGACAACAGTTCTACAAAGCACTGTACATGGTTTTAAAGTTAATCCTGAGGTGATTTGACCTTGGAAGATACAGAAGATGAAAGTTTTGTCATATAAGACTTGCTTTAACTTGCCTTTGATCACCCAGAAGAAAAGCTTAATTATGAGGCATAAAATGCAGAGCTAGATTAGTATGGTGAGCTGTAAGAGGCTTAAATCAATAGCCTGCAACATTGCCAGTTTCACTGGTAACTCAATGCAATTATGGGACATTGGACTATGTATAGAACTACTTCCTCTCAGTTCAAAGAGAAGATATTTTTCTTTTTTTCTTTCCTTACCAATATTGATTAAAAAATTTATCATGTCCACACCCTGTGCTCTATATAACTATTATGAGGAAAACAATATACTATGTGTCAATGATTGCAAATGTACTACTAATGTGTTTTGAAGCTATCATATTGTTACTTCTTATTAAAATCAATCAATCAATAAATGGTTAGAGATGCGGTGCTACTTGACTTGTACGGTGTGGCCACAAGGAAGGGGAGTGCTGCTGTCTGCTGCCACCCAAAAGTAGGGCAGACTC
This sequence comes from Myocastor coypus, assembly GCA_004027025.1. Classification (NCBI taxonomy): domain Eukaryota; kingdom Metazoa; phylum Chordata; class Mammalia; order Rodentia; family Myocastoridae; genus Myocastor; species Myocastor coypus. The sequence continues at coordinate 40,018 of PVJA010014988.1, forward strand.
CTACAACTTCAAGGGATGTCTTCAACAGCCTTTTCCGTGCATTGTACCCATGGCTTGTGGCTCTCTTTTACAGCCAAGATCACCATCAAAGATACATATTTTGAACTAATTCCGGATACCCATGTGGCCACAACAGCACAACTAAAGACATTCACAGAGAGACTTTCAGAAAGGTTTCAGGAAATGGCAAGAATGATGGGACAAATATGTTTGAAGGAAGGGAGATATTTTAGGAAGGACCGATGGCAATGTGTCTTCTGATAACAATGTTTTTTTTTTTTTTAAAGATTCAACATTCACTGTATTTTTTATTGCACCGTACATGCCTGAGATGTATGTAATTCATTGGAGCAACTGACAGTCAAAAATATATGCCAGAGACAAAATTAATGAGACACGATACAGCACTGATATGAAACACAGAGAGAAAGCAAAACTGAAAAACCTTCAGCTTCTGACTTCAGTAATGTTGTATAAAGTATCACCTCAGGCAAAGAAAGACTGAGAAAAATGATTTATCAAGAACAAAAATCAACTGTGATTTATTGAAAGACTTTCTACAAGTAATTCCAAAATGTTAGGACATGACTAAGAGACATAAGTGAAAATCAAGTTATATTAAGATCCTGTTGCTGTTATGTAAAGATGTTGAGAATTAGATTCCAACCAGGGAGTTAAAAATGAAGAAAGAAAAACATCTGACACTAGAATATTAAATGTAAGACAGCACTGATCATGCAGATCAAGAAAAGAACAAACACCGATATGGCTGAGAGTGGAGAGGAAGCAAGGGAGACTGAAAGGTGTCATGAGGCTTCAGAGGCAGAAACAGTGGGAGCACATGGAGAAGGGTGGTCTCAGCAAGTGCATCCTTGCTCAGAATACAGGCAGGCTGAGAACGTGCAACCCAGAGATGTTCTTGGGAAAATAAAAGTGTTGTGTGGACCTCATTTATAGGTACTTTGATTGGATTCTCCCATTATGTCTTTGTACAATCCTGTAAGGCAGGTATGAATTTCTTTATTGCTACTTCATGAAACATGGAAATTGAGAGGGGTTAAGAAGCATCTATTTTAGAGAGGATGGAAGACAGAGGAGTTAATAGTGAGTTGTGATAGAGCTAAGAGACCACATGCTGAACTCCTCACTATGCGACTTTTGTGGGCCATTGGAAGTATCTGAGTTATGTTGAAGGAACAGAAAGCATTAAATTAGGTAAAGAGCAGATGAGATTATAAGAGCTCCCTATGAAAAAATAGTATTTAGTACTAACTTAGCTATGCACAAAATTTCATCTTATACATATTTCTGTCTTATAAATTGATCTCGGAGCGGGGCATGGTGGCTCACGCCTGTAATCCCAGCACTCGGGAGGCTGAGGCAGGAGGATTGGTGCGAGTTCGAGACCAGCTTGGGCTACAAAAGTGAGCTCAAGGCCAGCCTCAACTGCATAGCGAGACCCTGTCTCAAAAAGACAAAAAAATTAAAAAATAAATTGATCTCGGGCTGGCTAAATAGCTCAGTGGACTAAAGTACCTGTAAGCAGGCACAGAGGCTGGCCATTAGATCCCTGAACCTGGTGTGCTGGCTCCATCCCTGTGGCATGCGGAGATGGCAATTGAGACTGGGCATAGTGGTGCAAGCCTGGAATCCCAGCCCTCGGGAGGGTTCTAACAGGTGGATCACTATGAGTTCGATCTAGTAGTGAGACCCTGAACATTCCCTTCCCTAAATACAAAAAAATACAAAAAAAAAAGTTTGATCTTAATCTCTAAGAAGCAACCACTCTTATTCTGGCATATGAGAGTTTAATCTCCAGTCAAATTTGAGTTATAGTTTCATTGATGAGAGCTGGGCTGGACAGTTACTTGCTTGAAATTATTCCTATTGAATGCTCTTTGCAGCTGCTCAAATAGTCTTCAGGACCACGTGGTTTGCTCTGACAGTTCCCAACAGCACATCTTTTAAATCTGGGATGGAATGTGTCAGAACTCTTATTAGCTCACAGGAACAACCATGTCAGTACCAGCAGCCCAGTGCTTGGGAAGCTCTTCATTTGCATTTGTGGATGAGTCAGGGTTACATTTTGTATTAGAAACAGGAAGGATCCACACATAACCACAGAACATGGTCTAGGTCTGAGCTGTTAATAGAGCCTGCAGTGTTATCGAGGAAGCAGACACCTTACATCTCTCTTCACTATCTGGGAACTGAGTAAAAACTCTTATCTTCCTGTTTCTTATTCTGTGATTTTCTTAGAAATAAAACAACAACTGCTTTATAAGCTGAATCACTTGCTAAGAAGAATAACTTTTATTGAAGTCCTATAACTGATTTAGCTCTTATTTAGATAAGAATTATCTCAACATCTTTTACTAGTTGAGAGGAAGTCTGTGAGAAGAGATAAGGTTGACTGATAAGGAAAATCAGGAGGAGGCTGATCTAGCAAAGTCACAGTGAGGCAAGAAAGGACGAGCTCATTAGGAAGACAGAAACCAGTGGGCTTGCAAGGAGAAGAGGACAGATGTGAATGCAGACGTGGGTGCCATCAGTGTGTGATATGGCCATCAAATTCCATTCTTTATGAATCTAGATGCACCGGTTAGCTGAAAGGAAGATAGCTAGCTTGGTAAAAGATTGAAAGGATGTAATAAACTTTTTATACAAAAATAAAGAGGAATAATGGGATAAGAGAATAAAATAAAAGGGATTTAAAGCAATTCTGTCGATCATGCTGAGTGTAGAGATCAGAAAAGGTAACAGTTATGAAGCTGAATCTCCTGTGTGAAGGAATGAGAGAGGGAGAAGGTGGGTTGAAAACTTCTACCACTTTCCTCTACATATAAACACAGAAGAGTTTATCTGCACAAAGAATTAAGTATATGGGTTATACGAACTACCGAGGCCAGAGTTGGTTAGGGTGGGAATAAAAGCCAGGAGGCCTGGGATGTAGTGAAGGAAAGTAGGGCCATTACCTGCTGAGCAGTACAAAGGTGACATCTATTGGCTTCTTTCTGTGTACCAAGTGTGCCAAACATAGAGATTGATGTAATTCACTTGGTTCTACTGAATCATTTCAGCCCTATGGAAATTAAATCTTTTAAATTACAGAATCATTTCATGTGTAGTTGTCAGTCCGACTCCATGGTCTTGAGTTTTTAGCTTCCCAAGGGCATGGAGTTTATTAAGAGGTCACAAGAGATAGGATAGAAGGTGAGGCAGATGTGTATATGTGGTGGTCTGGGGGAAGACAGCAAGGTGAGCATTTCACCACTGAAGTCATTTCTGCTAACACCCAGATTAAGGATATGTGCAAGCGAAGTTGCACAAGAGCAACAGTCACTTGATAAGAAGCTCCTAGAAACCACAGTAGCTGTGTTCTTAAAGAAACATATATTGAAAGTTTCTAGATTTACTGAAAGCATCAAATATAAGTGATCTAGAAAAAGATTACACAGTGATGGGAACTAGGAAGGAGAGGACATGGCTGCGTGATCTCACTGTAACAAAAACGTTGTAGAGAGCACATAGGATCTGTTGTCTTCCAGTGAACAGATGTTCAACTTCCACTCTGCAGCATGCATAGGTGAAAAGAATGTACCTTAGTTCTTGGCAGTCTCCATCTGTTCTGCTCTGTAAATTCCTCTATCTGGAGATAGCTTCCATATTCCTAACAAGGGGAGGGGCGATGATTAATCATACAAGGAGCTGGCTCATAGTAAGGAGGCAGTGGGGCCGAGGGGCATTCGGAGAAGACTGGGCAGAGGATCTTCACCCATTCTCCTTACTACTGGTTCTGTGCCTAGAAGCTCCTTTCCAAGTCATCATTTTGATTTCAGTGAGAATTTGTCTTTTTCTGTATCCACCTTCTGTACTTTATGGCAGTGTTTGTTTGTTTTCCTAAAATAAAGTGAATAAAGAATATTGATTCAAAGCAGAAAACCAAAAAACCTTGTGTCTACCAGGAAACGTTAGTAAACAGACTCAAGAGCCTCCTTCAAGTTACAATTTGCATTAAAACTCTTTCCATCTGTCTGCTCTGAGATTCATTTCCTAGTTTGCAACTTGAACATCTCAAAGACCTGAGAATTCCAAAGGATCATTGGAAAATCAATCTCCTCCACCGAGTTATTATGCTAAGGAGGATCTCAAACAAGACATTACACATCATGTTTGAATTGATGGTATACCTGAGTGGAATAATTTTCTTTTTAGTAAAGTAACACCTTCGATGATGGCTTTAATCTTGGCTATAAATACTTGTATTAGTTACTTTTTGCTCATTGCTGGGACAAATACCCAACACTCAAAATGAAAGAAGGAAAGGTTTATTTAGCTCACAGTTCGTGGAGGTTTTAGTCCATATTCGGCTGGCCCAAGTCTGAGTGGAGCAGGGCGGAGAGCATCCAGTTCATGGCGGCAGAACAGCAACAAAATGGTGGCAGAGGTAGCCAGCCAAACATGGCAGCAGAGCAACAGCAACAGCCCGAGTCTGCCTCTCTGCCTCTCTTTATATTACATTCAGGCTCTCCACCTTAGCTCCCACCCTAGGCTACATCCATAATCCCAGAAGTACTTCCACCCATAATCCCATCAGTACTAAAACCTATAATCCCAAGGATCATGGATCAAGTCTCAAACTCTAGAAGTCCCCGCCCAGTGAGTCCATGAGACTTTGGGGGACAACAGAACTTGGTACCGAGAGTGGGGTCGTTGCTGTGACTATACTTGACAATGTGGATTATAAGCTTTTGGAAATGGTTTACGGGAAGAGATAGGAAAGGTTCAGAGATGTCGGCTGAAAACAAAGCTGTAGAATGGCTTTGGCTGTTCAGCTTGGGCGATTTTGGTCAGAGCTTAGACCAAAAGACTGACAGAGGCCTGCCTGTAAAGATCAGGCTGAGGAGGTTTCTGCTGGAAATAAGGACAGCATTGGTCATTGAACTCCAGATGATTTGTGCTATGGATTGGCTGAAAGTCTTTCGGAATTTTGCTCGTGCCCAGAGACTTTGCCTAAGACTGAGATTAAGCATGGCGGACTGATTAATCATTCAAGAGACATTTCAAAGCAGCAAACTATTGGGGCGGTGGCGTGGTTGTTATTGGCAGCTTTTAGCCAGATTTATGTTGAGTCAAGAGAAAAGAGCCAAGCAGGATGATTTAAAATGTGAGTTTGGCCAGAAAGGAAACACCAGGAGAGCTGTGGACTGCAAAGATGAAGCTGAGAGGATCTCCATTGCTGGGAAGGAACCAGCGAATCGAAAAGATGGCCTGAGGGCATGACAAGAGGGGGCAGCTGTCTGTGCTTTGCAGCCCCAGAATTGCAAAGGAGAGAGGCTTTGCCTTGAGAAGAAGGTCACAGAGACCCAAGTACCAGAATGGCGGCAGCGGCCAAACCAGGTTCCAAAATGGCGCCGGCATGGAGAATTTGTTCCTAGGAATCAAGGTCAGAGTGTTCATCAATCCAGGCACTCCACCCCTACAAGCAAGAGAGAAAGTAGCCTGGCTACTGCTCCAGCTGGCAGCAGACCTTGGCATCATCCACGTGGCAGTGGTTTTAGGCGCATTCAGAATGCAAGAGCTGTTAGTTTAAGAAGGCTTCCACCTCGATTTCAGAAGAAGGCCTGGGAAGCCAGGCAGTGTGCCCCTGAGAGGGAAGTGTGTAAAGCTGGGTATGAGAAGCCTGTTCAGTGGGAACCCCAGAAGTTTGGAAAAGCCAGGAACGTGGATCATGCTGAGAGGGAGCAAAGCCGGCCTAAGAGAGAAGCCATCGGAATTACTACCAAGAGTGCCGTAGGAACGGAGTTGCATGATTTTCACAACTCACTGCAGACTGCTTCAGATTCTCCAGTTGGAACTATGGGATTTCATGTTTGCCCTGCTGGATTTTGGACATTTGTTGGTCCTAGTGTTTTGTATTACCCTGTTGTTTGCAATTTTTGGAATTGTAATGTTTATCTTATGCCTTTGAATGTTGGATATGTTTAACTCTTCTACTGTACAGGGGCTCACAGTTGAGAGTTCGCCTTTGATCTTGGAGGAAACTTGGGATTTGGACTTTTCAGCAATGTTGAAACTATTGGGACTTTGGCAACCCTTCCAGATGGACTAAAATGTCTTTTGTAAAAAGGGATATGTATGAGACTTTGGGGGTCCAGGGGCTGAATGTTATGGTTTATGTCGTTGTCCCCCCAAAGCCTCATGGAGTCACTGGGCGGGGACTTCTAGAGTTTGAGACTTGATCCATGATCCCTGGGATTATAGGTTTTAGTACTGATGGGATTATGGGTGGAAG
>PVJA010014989.1:0-46376 GCA_004027025.1 Myocastor coypus
AAAAAAAAAAAAAAAAAAAAAAAAGAGTAACATTTTTAAATTTTATTTTTAGCCACATATTTTATTTATTTATTTATTTGTTTGTTTGTTTGTTTATTTTTTTATATGGCTGGCTCAGCCTGCCCTGAGGGCAGGGCTGGCAAAGCATGTGGTGCTGGGGATCGAACCTCAGTCCCTGCAGCCACCTAAGCTTTCCTAAGCAGGAGCTTTAGACCACTGAGCCATCCTGCTGGGCCCATTAGCCACATATTTTCTTCATAAAGATTTTTAAAGCTAGTCAGTAAAGAATAAACTATTAATAGTAAAGAATGATGTAACAAACTGTAATTTTTAACATGTTTTGATTTTAAATTACTTCTCTCTTGTTGGTTTTGAAAACCAAATTAACTGCAGCTATGGAAATTAAGAACTAAACACCAGGCTACCATGATGCACCAGCAGCATAGCTGACTGGGCACCGTGTGCGCCCCGCCTGGCTCCCTGGGCCCTCAGGCCCTGCACACAGGCAGGCTGTGTCACGTCAGTGGGGTATGGCCAGCAGGTAACACACAGAACCGAGGGCCGGCTCGGCTTCTGTGGGCTTCGCTTTCGTTAAGAACTTACATGACAGAAGTGAATTCCTTTAACACTGTTGCCCATCTTGTCCAGAGGAGGGGACCAGCACATCATGCCCATGACATTGGGAACAACTAGAAGAATGCCCCCAGCAACTCCAGATTTTGCAGGAAGACCAACCTAAAAATAATTCAGCGAAATGGAGATTCATGTAAACAAAACTGTCATGTCTATCATTGGGGAACTGGCTAAAAAATCATGACATAAATACATAACAAAAGAATTTCAGCAAAATAAATGTAGGCAAATATTTATCAACTTGTTTTTAATAAGAGTAAATTTTAAAAAGGACATTATAAAAGTTTACTCCTTCCAAAATTTAATGTTAAAGAAATAAAAGCAAAAAGAAACTCTAAAACAATGATAAGACGGTTGTGTACTATCATCTTTAAATTACCCAGAATGTAAAATATCAGCATTTAATCATCCAAACAGGCTGGGGAAAATAGCTCAGTAGAATAAGCGTTTGCCTGGCAAATGCAAGGGCCTGAGTTAAAAAAAAAAAAAAAAAATTGTTCAAACAATATTAGCACAAACATATCTTTTCAATGAACTAAGAGAAATTAATAGTATAGCTATCTTAACTCTTTTATACATAATTTATTTTCCTTTTTTTTTCTGTCCTTTTCTCTGTCCCTCTGACCCAGTTTTTTTGACTCTAGAAGCTTCTTCCCATTTTATAATTATCTGTTTGGATCTTATTTACTCCTTCAGCTCCTCATACTAGGAAGACAATGTGTTGTTTACATATTTGCATCTAGTTCATTTCAATTACGAGTATGGTCTCCAGTTACATCCATTTATCTAGAAAAGTCTCCAGTTTATTGTTCTTTATGGCTGAGTGGGATTCTACCATACAAAAAGACCACATCTTTTTTATCCATTCCTCAGTTGATGGGCATCTATCTGGGTTGTTTCTAACATCTAGCTATTAGAAACTGCTGCTATAAACAGAGGTGCATGTAGAAGGGGAGCAGCTGGGTGAAACGGGACCTCTAGTCCACTGCCAGTGGTTGATCCAGCCCACACTCCCACCAGCAGTGGAGAAGGGTTGCACAGCCCTTCCAGCATTTGTTATTGGCTGAGTGATAAACAGTTATGGAATATATTAGGATACAGAAAAAAATCTTGAAAAACATTCTAGAAAGGTAGTTACATTTAAACTGTGGGGCTATGGATGCTTTTTATTTTGTTTCTCATGTATTTGGCTCTTGCAGGGTCTCACTATGCAGCTAGGACTCATGGTGATCCTCCTGTTTTGAGGTTCCCCAGCCCTGGGATTACAGGTGTGTGTCACCATGCCAGGACTCTGGCTCTGGCTGCTCTGGGGGTGGGGATGGCACAGTATGTGGTGTCAGGGATCAAATTGCAGTCCCTGTGCTTGCCTAAGCTTGCCTAAGCAGGCACTTTAGTCTGCTGAGCTATCTCACCAGCCCATTTTTATTTTATCGCTCACTAGAAATTATTTTCAAGGTATACTGTACGATTTGAGAAAGCTCTGCAAAATAAGACAAATGGTAGTTCAAAGCACTTCAAAAAAGTTTATATTATGCAAAGTTGGCAACAATTACAATAAAAGGGAAAAACTGAATCCTCTGAATAGCTGGTGTTCATTAGTGTCCGATATTCAGACATGAAGTACTTTTTTTTTTACTGGCAGTTATTAGAGATTTAACCCAACCTTTATTCTGAGCTGTACTCCCAGTGCTTTTATTTATTTTGAGACAGGATCTTGCTAAACTGCCCACATTGGGGTTGAATTTTCAATCGTCCTGTCTTAGCCCTCTAAGACCTGTTCCGACTCAATCTGACCATAAAATACTTCTTGACAAATGTAAACCAATGAGGCTATTCTTGCACAAAAATAAACAGTAACCGAACAAAAACTTGATTTGGATAGAACAATTTACAGGCAAAATACAAAGGACAACAGAAATAGATATAATTAGCAAAATCTAAAACAAATTTTATGGGATATAAGACAGTGTTTTCAGTAAGAAAAATAGGTTGAGGAAATTTATACAATAAAAAGAAACCCCAATCCCAATGTATAGTCTTTGTATGCACCCCAAGTCATAAAACTATAACATAATTGCAGTTTACAAAATTACCCAGGACATATGCTAAATATATTGATATTAAACGTAACTGATATTAAATATTAGTGTTTCTAATTTTAAAAGTTAGTGTTTTATTTTTTTATTTTATTTTTTTTGCGGGACCAGGGTTCAAACTCACGACCTTACACTTGCCAGGCAGGCACGTGTGCCACGGAGCTATCTCTCCAGGCCCTAAAAAATTAGTGTTTTATAGGTAAGCCTTTTATATATAATAATGGTTCTGTGGAGAAAGTGTACATACAGACAAAGCAAGATTTGTCATAAATTCATAATTATTTTTCAAGTTCAATATGCTTGAAAATTCCAAAAATGATACAAGGTTTAAAGGGCACCCTGACATGGCAGGAACAGACTAAAATAAGACAGGTCTGTACTGAACACCTAACAAGCCACAAATGTGGGACCAAACTCAAATGAGAAGGTTCTTAGGTTTTAACCAAACTTCACAATCCTTTGAAATGTCAATGGCTGTAAACAAACATACTAAGCACTAGCTATGCTTAGAACTGAAATAATTTTTTTTCTTTTTTTTTTTTTTTTTGTCTTTTTGAGACAGGGTCTCACTATGCAGTTCAGGCTGGCCTTGAACTCACTTTTGTTGCCCAGGCTAGCCTCAAACTCGCACTGATCCTCCTGCCTCAGCCTCCCAAGTGCTGGGATTACAGGCATGAGCCACCATGCCCAGCCTCGGAACTGGAAAAATTTGTAAAAGATGTAATTCCCATATTGCTGAACATCAATAAGTAGAAGCAATCTATATTAACCTTGTATGCTGAAATGCCTCAAGGACAGCTTCTATATAAATTTCAAGAGCATCTGGCACACAATTTAACTCTATTCCTTAACAATCTGTAAAAAATTAACCCTAAAATAAGCCTTTCTTTCAAAAATTAATATACAGCTTTAGGAGCAAAGTTCAAACTGCGTTTTTAAATCCACTGGTCCAGACTAGTTTCTTGTTGGAGAAAACTAAGACTTTGTAGCCAGCACTTACATGGAAAGCAAATTGCCCGGAGAAGTCATACATGCCGCAGGAGTGCATCAGACTCAGCGTGTTCCGCACAGCCTCAGGACTGAGGACCCTCTCACCCGTGATTGGGCAAAAGCCGCCGTTGGCCAGGGTTGCAGCCATCACGCTGGCTGATTCACAAGTCACTTCGATGGAGCAGAGCTGGGCAAAGAAAACAGTCTACACTGAAATTCTGGGCTCGGACGACTGTCATGGTACACATAGCTTCAACACAAGCTGTGTTATCTGGCATTCCACCGAAATCTAAAGCATTTCTTCCAAAGGGATGATTTTAATGTAAGAGTGAAGTGCTTGGCCCCTTTGGATTTGTCACGATTTGTTTCAAGTAACTTAGCATTTTAATGAAAACTAGGCTGGCATGAGCCAACTGCTAAGTTCTAGGATTTGTCACTGCCGTATGTGATATTCAAATATACTTAAACATTAATGTAAAGTTAAGCCATGACATATCTTTCAGCGAAGGCAACATACATCAGCATCATTATAAACTTCTATGTGAGAAACCACTGCCTTTGGGGGGAAAAGAACTCTAAAATTCCTGAGATTTCACACATAACAAAGCTCTGTGTGTTGTTTATATATAACAGGAAGAAAAAAATTTAAGATAGTTCTACCTTGGATGCTTGGTCAGCCCAAACTACACCGTCTTTCAGACCTTTCTGTTTATTGGATATTTACCACAACTGGATAGGTCATTTTGAATGAGAAAGGAGAAAGCCTGGGTACACTAACAAGAAATTTTGCATTTAATCAAACTAATACAAAAAGTTTTATCACACTAAATCCAAATTTACCCACAAAACTAAGGAAACAAACTGTGCCACATTTAATTTTCAATAAACAGTAAGCAAAAAAATCAGAGTGGGAAAAAGGAGAAACTAAGTCCTCAAATTGCAACCTTTCCTCAGTCACACTTCAGTATCTACAAAGGACACAAAAGAACTTAATGTGAACTGTAACACAGCTTGAGTGGTTTTGGGGACTCTTTTTTTAAATCACCTGTATCTTTTGTCCTTGATATTAAAAAAAAAAGTGCTCTTAGGGCCAGCCAGATAGCTCAGAAGTACCTACTTAGGCAGATGCGGCAACAGGGGCTCGATTCCCTGGGTGCCATGCTAGGCCTGGCCCCGGGTCTGTGCTAAGACAGTGACTGACACTGGGCATGGTGGCACATGCCTGTAATCACAGCACTTGGGAGGCTGAAAAAGGGGAGATCGCTATGAGACTGATCGGTGTAGTGAGACCCTATAGGCCCTGTACTAAATACAAAAAAACTCCAAACCACTCTTCCTTATTTCTCCAGAGTCACAATCTGTATTGTCCCAGGATAGCAATCAAAAGCCTTTAAAGTTGATTTAATCATGAAAAACTTTCTACAACAAAGATGATTTACATTTCAATGACCAATTCAAGTATAGAACTTTCATGGAAGATTAGTAGTATCTAAGTTATAACAGCCAATTGAGAGCAATTTAGAGAAAAGCCTGATGTGAGCTAAGGGGAAAAGAAAGTTATTGAATATAACAATAAAAATGACACTACAATTCACGTGTGACTATAAACTTCAAAGGAACTTCACGCGTTCCACCTCAGTCATCTTCAAGATGACAAAGCGAGGCCTATGCTCGCTGATGGAGCTGGGGCTCTACTGCTAACCTGAGGTCACACTGCTGATGCAAGAGCTGGCAGGCAAGACTTCAACTTCTCTATTCTAGGTCTACTCTAGATTCTTAATGGTTTTCCACATTGAGCACATAATACTGTGACCTATATAGACTTACATCACAATCTACTTCACTGTTGATCTCTCTCATATATTCTACAGGATCACTAACAGTTTACAGTTAAATCTCTTCAAAGTAAAAGCAGGGAAATGTAAGGTGAACTAGATATTAAAACAATGCAGCCTAGGCAGAGGCACCAAATAAACCGGACTGAAAATATGGGTTTGGCCCTGGCAGTCTAAAGACATGACACTGAAGCACACACAACAGCTTGCAGTGTGGTTTACCCTGTGCTGCATGGGAATACTGACAACTAGTCTTACCTCAGAAGGAAAGGGCCACACTAGCTGAGCAACTGTTCTCTTAGCACCAGTTAAGCCAGGACAGAGTATAGCACAGATGACAGAATATAGCAAGTCGGCTACAAAACTGACATCTTAAAACGCTGAGCTTGGATGCTCTGATCAAGAAATTGCATCTCCCAAGCAAAGTATGAAAGAGTTTGGTTTAGAATCAGAAGAGTGTTTCTGGTACTGCACATCACTTGCTGCACTTTCAGAAATCTTTTCACATTCTATTTTGAGACATTAATTTTTAGGAGATACAGATATAAAACTGCCTTTCAAAGGATGTTTTTTAAAGTCAAGGCCTACAGTCAAAATTTCAGAGACATCTTTATTTTTCAAAATGTGCTGCACCTACTCATATACAAAGTTCAGACAATTAAAGTAAATTACCTGGAAATAGAAGTCTAGGATGCCCACCATGTCTGTGCCTTCTGGAAAACACTGAAAATGTACACAAGCAACTTAAAATGTAAGCACACTGGAAAAAAGTATACTCAGAAATAAAAGAATATGCTAAGATTAAGTGTAAGAAGTACATGGCATTTCATTTTAATTTAAAACATTTCATGTATAAGAGTGCAAACATGAAATTAAATAAAGTAAAATTACATCACATGATGTAAATTTCCATATACTAATTTAAGTGAAAATGATGAATGCATTCATAATTCATAAATCAAACTACCTGATTAACCACTTTTTAAATGTTAAAAGTTAAGAGTAATCAATACCAATCAGGCATTATACTTCTTTTAAAAAGCACTAAACTCCATTAATATAATTCCTCAATTTTTACATATTGGCAGATACCAAGAAATTTAACAGTAACATTAACAACTTGGTAAAACTCAAGAGAGCTTTGCAAATTCAGATTTTTTTTTTTTGTCTTTTTGCAACAGGGTCTCACTATACAGTTCAGGCTGGCCTTCAGCTCACTTTTGTAGCCCAGGCTGGTCTTGAACTCACACTGATCCTCCTGCCTCAGCCTCCCAAGTGCTGGGATTATAGGTGTGCACCAGCACACCTGGCTGCAAATCTGAATTGTAAGTAGTAATAACATCATCTTATTACTTAAAGGCCACTGTTGAGTTTCTAGTAAATGATACTCAGTTGTCAAACTCAATTCACTTCAAATTTGTGCTCACACACTGCAAATTTGAGAACTGAGCACATTTTTCCCACATGAAATAATGAATCCTCAAATAATTAATTCCAAGGCCCAAAGATTACACTGTGTGATTCTGGGCAGGAGGGGTACGCAGCCTCAGCAGCTGCCCCTTCACATCTGAGGGAAGGCTGGGCGGGTGGTGTCAAGTCAGATTTTCAATTGATGATCAAGCAAAGTTATAATAAAGAGCAGGTTTAAAAAAAAAAAAAAACTTGGGAGTAATGGCAAGTTTGAGCTTGGAGCTATATGACAACTGAGGTATCACTGTATCTGCCATCTTATTTTATTAAACAAGAAATAATATGAAACAAGAAATAATATGAAATTTAAAGACCTTCTTTTCTTTCAAGTAGTATCCTATTGCAAAATTTCGATCTCCACTTTCTCTTTCAGACTGAAACCTGGAAGACAAAAATTTGCTATTTACTTTCTATAGAAGAACTATGTTTCTTTAGTTTGTACAGCAAAGGGCAGCATGCAGGACACCGACCGCTGAGGGCCGAGTGCTCTCCTGGCAAAGGCTGCTCATGTGCCTTGGACAAGTCATTTAAATGGCAGCTTTCCTGGCAGGAATTTTCTCAGCTATACAAGGAGTAAAATACATTAAGAGGCTTAAGAGGCCTTCTTTTTTTTTTTTTTTTTTTTTTAAATCTTTACATTTTATAAACAAAGTAGCTAGTTTTAAGATGCTCAAATATTTCCCCATTAAAATATATTGAAAATTTATAGATAATATTAAAACCAAAATTTATAGAATCCTCTTGCTTTTCCAAAAGTACACTGAATAGATAATTCCAACTTAGACCACCACCAAGCTTTCTAGAGAAGATGACACACAAAACATCAAACTGGCAAAGACTGAGACCAAGGCAAGGCTAGCTAATGTCAAAGATAGTAATGATGCCTGACTGTGCACAAAGCTACTCTCTAGATCTACACTTTAGAAGTGTAACACTGACATCAGTTTGGAAGGGGAAAAAAGAAAACTGGGTGTTCTATTTGGGTCCTACTACAGAGCTGGAAGCCAGGCAGTGTAGGCAGGAAGGGAGGACACCAACCAGGCAAGCAGCTGGCCTAGCCTTCTGCACTGAGAGGACACAGGCGCAGCACGATAAGATCTGGGACTCCAAGCATGGTTTTCTATTAGGATGACAACTGATACTGAGATCCCTGAAGCAAACGATACGTGAAGAGAGACTTTGACATGGAGAGACTGCGTGGGAACGAAGACCGCGGGCAGGGCAGAACCAGTGGCTGGCTCTCTGCATTAACGATGTGCGCAGCCACTACCAACTGCATTTTAACACTTCAATGGTTAGAAAAATACTGCATGAGGAAGGTCATGTTAACATGTTGTGCTTTTAAAAATATCAGCACTGTACAGATAAAAGATCAAGTACTCCAAATCATCAGGGCTTTGTGCACAGTTTAAGTCATCCAACATTCTCTCATGTGACAGACAACAGGGACACAAAAGTGAGCTCAGTAAAATGCTGACCTGCTTTTACTGAGAATACAGACAAGTTGACATGAGATGCTTGAGAACTTTCTGGGCTGATGAGCAAAAGCCCAAGTGTTTACTGCGTGGTCCCACACAGGGAAGTCAAGTCAACCCTGCTCTAACAAATGACCTGTACACTTCCAAAAAGCCAAAACCAAGATCAAACAAAAACCCTTTTAACAGGATTTCTAAAAAGCAAAAATCTAAGGGTGACTATTCTACAAAATAATAAATGCAAAGCATAAGCCACGATAGGCACAGCTGGAAGCATTTATGTACTGATTTCTGATGTTTTAAAATTAACATTCTTAGGTGTGTGACTGGTGTTGTGGTCATGCAGGATAATGTTCTCATTCTCAGGACATACATGACTGCTGATTCAAGGGTGAAGTGTCGTGCTCTCTACAAATGAGTTTCAAATAACTGAGCAAAGAACTACACGTACACAGATTATATACATGCATATGGAAAATATGCACATATATTTTTATCAATCTAAAAAGAAGACTGCGGGCTAAGGAGACAGCACAGTGGTCTAAGAGCCTGCCTGGCAAGCACAAGGACCCGGGTCTGATGCCTGGTAACACAGGCTATGCGGGCCCTGGAACCGCAAGCATGCTGTGCCGGCCACCAAAACCAGGTATAGTGGCGCATGCCTGTAATCCCAGTGCTGGGGACGTTGAGACAGGAGGACCACTATGAGTCCAAGCTGCATGGCAAGTTCCTATACCAAATAAAGAAATACAAGATGGAAAACAATAAAAAGACTGAGAAAAAACAAATGACATAAATATTAACCAGAAAATACCTAAGGGGAAGATATCACAAATTCATTGTTTAGGGGCCTGGCAGGATGGCTCCGTGGTCTAAAGCGCCTGTTTAGGAAAGCTTGGGTGGCTGCAGGGACCGTGGTTCGATCCCCGACACCACATGCTGCACCAGCCCTGCCCTCAGAGCAGACTGAGCCAGCCATAAAAATAAAATAAACAAACATACAAAAGTTCTGAAACAAGAAAAAAAACAATAAAATTAAAAAAGAAAAAAAAATTCATTGTTTAGTCTTTCAAATTTTCTGTAGATTACAAGTTTCAAAATTAGAAAGAGGGGCAAAAATCAAATTAGCCAGGGACACAGATAACAGAGGTCTACTATAAAAGGCAAAAAACGGAGCCCAGGAATTTGACATCAATTGCAGTTTCTTCTTATTATACAAGTAAATGTAAGAAATTTATTAAAACAAGTATTTTCAAAAGCTACTATTAGGTAATTTAGAAATCATTTTTCTCCAATGACCAAATTGTAGATGATGATTTATTCACAGAAGGCAGGCTTAGGACTAGCACGGGGAAAATGCATTGCTTCAGTACGCACACATGTGTAGTACATGAAAAGCAACAAATCGATGGTGAAAATAAAATAACATAACTTCAGCTTTTTTCTTAAGAGCTCTGACCCACCGCAAAAGCTTAAGTTACAAGTTAAGACTCACGTGGCATTGCTGAATCCAACATATTCATTACCAGCCATCTTATTCAAAAACTGCATCACCTATGAACCAAAATTGGGATGTATCAGTAGCCATAGAATACACACCTAAGGAATATAGCATGAAAACAGAACTCTATATTGCACTTACATAGTCAAATTTTTCAGCATTATTTACTCCTTGCTGCAAAGAAATCAGAGACATAAATGTTAACACAGACACTACAGTGAAGTTTTAAGCTTAAAATAACAATCTTAAACTGCTACCGTTATAATTAATAGAATGCATTAGTATGTCTAAATCTAGGAAGTACTTCTAGAATAATTTAATATTTTAAACTTTTTTACATGTTCTTTAACATCCACAAATTGATGGGGGGAAAATCAAAATTACAAAGGCAATGCTTTATTTTAAGTATAATTTTACTCAACCAAAAGTTACATAATTTAACCCCAAAATCACTGTATCATTCATGCCAGCACATGAACTGCCAATATGAATGGTACTTTCATATTTTAAAAAAAAACTTAAAATAAAGTTTCACCCTTAAAAAACTATGTATATATGTCATTTTCAAGAGCAATCTGTATTTTTTAAGAAAATCCATAAGCCAATATTAATTGAGTTAGAAAAATGAGTCACAATGCAAAACTGACTAATCTTTTATCATTCTAGAATAGGCAAACATTCTGATACATTTTTAGTGTGGAGAAAGCTCTACTCTTAATATCTCTCCTTGTACATCAAGGCTTCAACTAAAAAAAGCTGCATTTTGCAGTCTTTACAAAAATTTGCTACCATTGTGTTTCGCATTTTGCCAATTCAGAGTGGATGATGCTCTGCTTCATCCCCTCTACTCCTGACATGCTACTGACTTCAAAGGTCACCAGAAGAAAAACCTATGTACTGTAGATCAATTCAAGGAGCCAAATGGTTTTTCATTTTTTACCTCGGCGAAGTTTACAAAGCAGTAAGGTGTAGATCTGAAATCAAACGTATTAATTGGTGATATGCACCCAATAGAAACAATACATCACTAATTTCTAAAGCAATTAAGATAATTTGACAACTAGATCTTAAGAACAATAATTTACCCTAAAAAAATCTAAAACATTTCATTTTAAAATGTTACTGTGGGTGCAGGGGTAAAGGTGAGGGAACTTGCTCTAGATTATTATTTAACTGAATAAAGCTACATTTGTTCTTCACATACAAAAAGATCAGGAAGGATATGGGTCCTATTAGGTGAAACCTCAAAAAAAAAAAAAAAAAAAAAAAAAGTCAATGTACTTAACAGTGCAGGCCCGCCTAAAATCAGTATCTGGGAGACCACCACAGTATTTCATCAAAATAAGGCATTAACAAAAATAAGATAATTTAGTTCCAGCCAGATTCATCCATTGACATATTTTAAGCTTTGCTTTCCTATATTAAAAATAAAAATGTAGAAATGTAACTCAAGGGCTGTTCAATGAAAAATAATTAAAAGAAGAAATTACCAACTTCATTGAACTCTTGCAGTTGTCAAAATATTCCATAGATCCTAATGCTGTAAAATATGTAACAACATTTAAGCCATAAAAACCTTTTCAACCTTGGAAAAAGCACAAAAAAACAAAACAAAACAAAAACCTCTTTTGGAAAATGCTGTCAATATTTGCACTGGATGTCACATAAATAAGTACTGGTTATACAATTAATCAATATAAGATACACAAGTTAGAGTGAACTTTTATTCCCTGAACACAGTAAAACAAGTTTTTCTTATTGAGCTATCACGTTTAAAATAAAAATCATTTCAATTCTGGAAGGCAGTTGCACATCTGCTCTATCTGTGGCTTTACTAAATTGAAACATTTAAATTATGCTCTTATGTTGTTTTTAAGAAACAACTGATATTTACCAATTTCCATCATTATATACGATAAGCTCCTCAAAATATCCTAGGTGGATTATAAAAATACAGTGAAATAAAATATTGAATTATGCGGACTGGAGAGTCTCATCCCAAATTTTCCCATTTAAATGTAAGTAACTGCCCATGCTGGGTTGGGGACACAGCTCAGCAGGGCAGTACCTGCTTGTTGAGCATGAGGTCATGAGTTTGTTTCCCAGTGCCAAAAAACCAAAAAAGTAATTGTCCATGCTAGTTTACAAGATTTTATTTTCTTTCCTTTGTGGACTGGCTTTTAGCTCATGCATCAGTGGAATATTATCCTCTGAAAGAATAAAATAAGAACTAATTCTCTTCCTTCCTATTTTTAATTTTTACAGATGAGCTATGAAACTCTGCTTACAATGTAAGAACAGAGACAAACAGAAAACAATCTTATTATGCCAGTCATGTAGTTCTTTATACTTGTTTCAACCTCATTACATGTCAAAAGTCCCAGTAATCTATCCTCAAGAAGTCCAATAATGCTATTATTAAGTGACAACACACTTAACCTTTCAAGTCTGCTGAAACCAGAGAACTGGCCTACAACATGATTTAACCTCCTGTTACTGCTGTGATTCACACTCTCAGCACTACTGACTTCTGTATCTCAAAATGGTTTCTTTTGTTGGTACACAGTAAGTTTTTACAACATGAAGCATGCACTGTAAAAGAATTTGGGGCTATATATATTCTTTCTTTGGGAAAACAGAAAGACACTAGACTAAAAAAGGCACATTTATCTTAAGAAAAGCCCATATGAAAACACATCTGGAAATAACATCAATGCCTCTCTAACCCCTCACACACCCAGGCACATGTCCCAGCTTGAAGGTCACCGTACAATCACTGAATATTATATCACTTTAATCTTCAAAAAGTTATGTTTGTAATACAGAAGGGATATTTTTTAAAGAATCTAAGATAGGCAAAATATATTTACCAAAATTTTTAATTCCTTCACCAAATGACTTTCAAAAATCAAATCATATGATTTGTTTAAAAAGGTAGTCAGACCTTGATACTAGAAATAGTTATACAAATTTACAAAGCATGCCTATCAAGCTTCAGAATCTATGTTCTTTGAAAAGAGCTACGAGAGAAAATAAAGAGGCACTCAGTTACAATGCTGCCTACCAAAAGAACTAATATAACTACCCTTGACTGTCTTCATACTGTTTTTACAACATACTGATAAATTAATTCACATCACTCATAACGAAGACATCTGTGAACATTTGTCAAATAAAAAATGGCTCATTTAAATCTAATGGATCACTCAGCTATTTTGGAACCTACTTGATTTCTTTAAGGAATCCAAAAGTACATCAATTAAAAACCATGCTCACAGAGAAAAGGCAGAAGGAGATACTGAAAATGATTTCATAAATCAGAAGATACTTTAAAGCTAAATGGTAGGACACTTAAAAATAGATATTAAAGACAAAAAGGTTTTTCAAAGATAGCCCTAAAAATAAAAGTGAATAGGGGCTGGGGAGATAGCTGTGAGGCACAAGTGCCTGCTGGGCAAGTGCAAGGTCATGAGTTCGAACCCTGGTCCCACAAAAAAAAAAAAAAAGAAGTGAATATTCCTGGCAAAATCCTATCTTTTAAAAAATTTATATGCATCAATAAACACAAATATAATAAGCAATACTGCATAATCTTCAATCCAAAGTCTCTCCAGAATAACAAACTGCCTTAAAAATATGGCTTATAAGCAAATCTAACAAGTTCTCCCTAACATGACTCAAGGGAGCATTACATATATACTAACTCAATTTGTTTTGATTTTTCATGGTATGATTAAGTTGTTTAAGGAATAAGAGAATCACTTTTTTAAAATTCAAAACTTCTCACATTAAAAGAAAAAAAAATCTGCAAATGATAAACTATAAACTACCACTACACTAAAAAGGCATAAGCATAAATTAGCACACAGATTACTTCTAAAATAAAATGTCAAGAGTGACAATTATTTTGTACTATGTTGGCCTCACTTTCCCACATCTAACTTCAAGTCATCAGGTTTTTAATTTTTACATGAAAATTACGTGAAACTTTTACCACTGTTAAAGAAAAAAGAAAAAACCCTACTGCATCTAATCATAACTGAGTGCCTTTCGAGCCTACTTTTATTCTTCCCTTTGAATCGAGCAATCACACATCATCACCACAAAACAGCGCAACAGAAAACACTCCTTTAAAGTTAGTAGCCATCATGTAGAAAGTGAGGAAGTATAGTAACCCTTATTTTTAATTATGTGCAATTTTAGTATACAATGACATTTGTTTTTAAAAAAGTATTTACCTATATAGCTTTGTTTAAAATTTTAAATATTGAAGTTTTCCTATAAGCTTAGTAGTTAAGAATTTATGCAACAGGTTCCTTCTGTCCAAATCCTCCTTTTTCCACAATCTGCTAATCCTTTTGAACATTTGCTCTGCCTCTTCCCCCATTTCCTGAGGATCACCACCAATCCTACAAGGAAAAAATATCAATACTACAAAATTATGAAATAAAGAGTCTTACTAAAGACTCTACTTAGTTTTTCTGGGAGGGAAATAACATGAGGAAAAACTGTTTAATGGTACCATCAGCGCTGCAATTGAACAAAAAAAAAAAAGAAACTATAAATGTTCTCAAGGTCAGAAGAAAACCTAAGCAAACAGAAGTCCTATCCAGTAGCCCTAAGCAAAGATCCACACTTTGGCCACTCCAACAGAAGCTCCTTGGGAAAGGACTGGTTTCTTTCTGATCACAGGCACCAGTTAAATGTCCAAGAATGACTGCATACGCATACTGAAAAATAGTTCCAATTTTTAAGCCAATAAATCAGTATCTTTTGTACAGGTTAAAAATTCAGAAAGTACTATTATTGCTTTTTCTGGGCAATATAACTATGCTAGTTAAGCCAAAGATGCCATCATGGGAAATAGCAAACACCGATGTTAAATGCGGCACAGTGAGTTCTACTATACAAAACCCCAGGAGCATTTGTTCACAGCCAACTCTGCCGCTGTGACAACCTATTCAAGCTCAATTCCCTATGGCATACAAGGTAGGAAGATGGAGCTTTACAATTTCTGCAATTCCTTTTGGTTATAGTATTATCCAATTTTAAAACATCAACAATTCATCAATTTTGTTATACAATTTGCAAACAAAACATCAGATTATTTACACAAGTTTGAAGTCTTTCTTTGAAAGATTCCAAGTTTTACATTTTGGGGAGTCAATTAAATTAGAATGAGACCAGGCTTCCCTTCCAAGATCTGTATGAACTTAAGCTTTTAAAAAGTCACATTTGAAGGGCCGGCGAGATGGCTCAGTGGTCTAAAGCGCCTGCTTAGGCAAGCTTAGGCAACTGCAGTGACCATAGTTTGATCCCTGGCACCACATGCTGCACCAGCCCCACCCCCAGGGCAGGGTGAGCCAGCCATAATTTAAAAAAAAAAAAGTAGCATTTGTAGAACAATTCTAGAAACAAAACAAAAATTCAAGGTAAGTGACCTAAAATACAAGTCATATCCCAAAGTCTGATTTCCAACTTTGCTACTGAGTATAAAACTTGGACGCTGAACCCTGTGGATCAGATCTGCCTGTGTAGGGTGGCCAAGTTCAACTTTGGCTCTACTGGGCATGGAGCCACACTTTCACTGTAAAAATTCTGCTTCTAAACGCTCACACTTATGTGGTCCCATGACATTTATGCATTATGACCAAAGATGGCAAAGAAAACCAATGAAATGATGCTGTGATGGCCAGTCATGCCAACTCCCACATGCAGCATTTCAAAGTTGTCTGTTAAGCCCGTGAAGCAGTAGGCAAAACGATTTCTAACGGTATAAAGTTAAGGAAGTCTCCTACTAGCAATGTGCATATGCCTTCTCCTGATGAAATCTTTCCAGCGTAAAAGTTCTTCAACTGGAATCTTTAAACGGCCTATGAGCCTTCCTAAAATTTATATGTGGATTTTTTTGGGGGGAAGACTCAAAATCAGTGCAGTTATTCTAGTACTTTAACTTTCTTTCTGATCTGTCACTTGTTCAAATCTCAATTATTAATGAAACTTTCAGTGTATCATTTATTCAATTTAATTGTAAGTGCCTATTTGCTGATGAATATGCTACACTACGTAATTACCTAACGGCAGAACTGCACTGCCATTTTCTACAGCTCCTTTCACCTCAGAATAACTTCCCCTTTGTAAATTAGCCATGACTAGATGTTATAATATGAAAATGAAATTTTCCATTGCTTATTCATATTGTTTTAAAATATTTGTGTATAATATCTACTTCATTACACGTATAAGAACCTAAGAATGTGGGCCACTGCTTATATGCCCCGAAGTAAAGCTTCTTCGCATGAAGATAAGAAAGTTGGGTAAGTTAAGGCAGGATTTCTACTTTTCCAGGTATATGAATTTTTGATAGTTGGGCCAAGAGAGTTTTATTTGTGAATATTCTTTGTGCAACCAGTACTGAAAATCCAGTCGTACACTTTCAATGCTTTAAGTTTCAGTCTAACTTGGAAGAGACAGCAACAAATTCACTAAAGCAAAGTATATAAATTTACTTTGATATACACAATTTTAAATCCGGAATTTAAAATTGAAATTAAAAATTGAGAAATCTGTATAAGATTTTGAAATTTATCACAACAGAACCATTTCCAAACACAGCAGCAACAGAGCTGCCAATTATTGAGAGTAAACCAAACACCAAAATAAATATATCAAAGACATACAATGTAAACATCAAAATATGAGAAATATAACTTAATAATTAGAATAAGCCTTACTTAGTTATAGCATGTTTTAAGTAAAGCATTAAAGCATATGAAACAAATTCAAATAAAATTGTGATTCTAGTTCATGAAAGCATAGACTTGAGAACCAGCAATACTAAGTGTACTTGACCCACACCGCCAACTACTACAGCACCTGTTCGCACATTGTGAACAACCAATGACCTACAGCAAAACACCATTCATTCTGTTAACATCTGCTCATTCCACAAGAGCCAAAGGGAAAAAAACAATATTAAAACTTTAAGAACAAAAAATCTCCACCTACTATTAAGCAGACTTCTTAAATCTTTGTCAAGAAAGAGATTTAAGATTTGCTGTTAGATTTATGGTGAAGTAAGTCATCTGCTTTAAAATTTGGCTTTGAAATTAATGACATTTTATTATGTAACACATAAAAATCCTAACCCTCTACCCTATACCTACACCTAGTTTCTTTTAACACTGAGAGAAAGCTTTTCATAGTCCTACATAATAAACAAGCCAAGAGTCATTTTTGTCTTTGATATTATAAAATCTGTACTAGGTTAAAGGGAATGTCAACATTTTACCTTTATTAACGAAGTTACAACAATGGCTCCAGCATTTACCATAGGATTGTGTGGTTTATCTGTGAAATACAAAAGCAACTGACTTACTTCAAATATTTGTTACCATGTTTTTTTATGCAGATATTTCACATAAACATGATCATTTCTTTACAAAAAAGCCAACCATTACCATGATAAGTTTTTAAATTTTTTGAACTACTTATCAAACAACCACTACAATGTCAGTGAGACAACGTAAGAACACATCCAAGATTCATGACTTCACTATTTTCTATGGTAGCTGTGACCCCGAGTACCTGCACTTCACTGGCTTCCCCATCTGGGAACAGCACGAGCATGCAGAAATGACTAACTGAAAACGTGCTCAGCAGTACCTGATGCCTATTTAAGCAGTCAAAAGTAATATTACTATTTTAAAAATATACAGGACATTCCTATCTGATGTGACCTCATTTTCGCTTTTTAAATGTTTCATTTTTGTACTTATGCATAAACATATAGAAAAAAACTGACCAGTGATACACATATATTCTCTGTGCTTTTTCATATTTCTTGATAATGCACACACTTCTTATCTAATTTTAAGACTTACCTACAATTTTTTAAAACTTATCTTTTATTATTTTTTTTATTTCAGGGAAGGGTTTACAGGGTGTTCAGGGTCTCACTACTAGATCAGACTTGTAGTGTGATCTGCCTGTTTACAGCCTCCCAAGAGCTGGGATTATAGGCGCATACCACCATGCCCAGTCTCAACTGCAGTCTCAGCACATCTCAGCGGTGGGGCCAGCATGGCAGGCCCAGGCCCCTGCACCTGCTTGCAGGCACATTAATCTGCTGAGCTATCAGGCTAGCCCCCAAAAAACTTAACACTTTAAACTCAGCAAAAATTCTACCTCTACCCTATAGTGAGACAAGCTTCTAACTAACCAATCCTGCACTCTGAAAACTAGGGACAGTTCCTCAAAATGTTAAGGAGTTACCCTTGGCCCAGCAATTCCACTCCCAAGAATATAACCAAAAGAAAGAAAAATACATATTCAACAAAAACTTGCATACAAATGTTCACTGCACCTTCACTGATGAAAAGCCTAAAAGTGAAAACTGTTTCATTGCTGAAAAGCAGGTAAGAAACGGTATCACTGATGATAAAAATGAGCTACACTCCATGGATGAACCCTGAAAACACTAATTAAAATAAAGCAACCCAAAAGGCCAAATACTATATTATTCTAGGTACATGAAATTCCCTCAAAACAGATCTAGAGAAAGTGTGTTAGTAGTTCCCAGGGATAGGGAGGAATGCATACATTGTGATGGGCCCCAAAGACAGTAAGAGCCTGTAATAATACAAAGAAAATGGACCAGAAGAGACCTAAATGCTTGCCTCACCTTGGCCAAAAATAATCATTCAGCTGTGACAGTACCAACACGCTAATCATCACAGCCAAAACTCCCGCCTGCCTTCCTGTGTCAGTTTTAAATAAATTACAGACACCCTGAAACTCATAACATAATTCCTTGGGGTGGAGATAAAGTGAACTTCCTCCTTACCTCCTTGTTCTCCAAGCCCACACCCTGGTGGTAGAAGCTGCCTAAAATAATCATTTTTTTTTTTAAATAATTGAACTACTGCAATGAATTTTGCTGAAATTCTATAAAAATGTTTAAAAAGCAAGAACACAGTTAATTTGGTTCAAAAACACTTTTTAACAGGGCATGGCGGTGCACACTTGTAATTCCCCCCCTAGAGAGGCTAAAGAAAAAGGATCACCTTAAGTTCAAGGTCAGAATGGTCTCACATAGTGAGAGTCTATCTCAAAAAGCACCCCCTCCAATACTTCAAAAGCAAACATACATGAAAAAATGTGCTTTCTTAGCCAACTGTAGGTAATTCTTACCATCTTCATTTAAAAACAGTTTGTTGAATCTTAATCCACTTGGCTCTTTCCCAACATAGCGATGCACGTATTCCGTTCCAAGATCATTAACAGCAATTGCATATTTCAAAGGTTTTACACAGGATTGAAGACAAAAAGGAACTTTGGTATCTCCAATAGAATGCCTATTAAAAACAGATTTATACAACAAATTAACATCAATCAAAGCAAAACTGCATAATTGGAGTATTTATTTTTACATGTTAATTCCAATTTATCAAGATATTCCCACACGCACACAAAAATCACCTCAATGTTTAAGAATACATGTTTAAGAGGGACGTTATTTTTTTAAGAAATTAAAACTTAAATGCAGTTCCTTATGTGTCTGCGGGCATGCCTATGGCATACACATTTTCCAAGTAAGTGTTTTAGGGACTTTACCTTTACCTCTGCAAAAACTGATGTATATGTTATACTGCACGGTCTGCAGCCTTATGCTAATCGTACTGGGAATACCAAGTATAAAGATGACAGAGCAAATAACCAATGATAAGCTGGGAAACTAAGACTAATTTTATTGGTAACCAGTTCATTACAGAGAATAATGTTACGTTTTGACAATAACGCTTTTTAAAAACATGTAACCACTCAGACTTGAATAAAATAGTAAGACTACAACTATGAATAAGAAACACAAAATATCTAAAAACCCCATAAAATTACCATTTCAATTTTTTAAATTGTTAAAACCTAAAATTTAACCTTCTTGAGATTATGTTCAGTAATTTCCTTACAAATGACAGTCCTCTTTACACTCACTGTGATAAAAATTGAAGGTGTAAAGTTGGTTGACAAAGATCTGAACTCACCTTTGTCCATCTACTGTACAGACAGAAACACCCCACAAATCAGGACTAAACTTCGCCAGTTGAGGGATATAATCTGCAACCTACCCAAGATATTGGAAAGAAATTAACAGTCACAACAAAGACAGACAGCAATATTTTCTTCTACCAAAGGTCTGACTTCAATGTAGCTTCTATCAATGAACTGTTACAACACTGAAGAGCTTTGAAATTCTTCCTATCAAGACTTCTGAAAACTAAAGGTACAACTAAGCAACTTCTCCTAGCCTCTATTATTTTTGTATTTTCCAATGTATTTTTTCTTCCTAAAAAAACATTCTAAGAAAGAACTTGGACTTGATTTTTCCTAAGAAAAAGAAATACAGAGATTCCTCAAGGCCTTCTTACATGTTCATAGCTGCACCATCTAAAAAGTAGAAATCAAATATCTGAAAATAACTACTGTGTTTACACTAAAATTATCCAGTGGTTACATTACATGAAAGCTATCCAAAGCTAGCATGAAAGGAAACCAAGGATTTCTAAAGGGAGACTAAAGTGTTCACTATGAAGACTAGCATGGCCCTTGCGTTATTGAGAAGATGCAGGGAAGCCCGGGGGCCCAACCCTAAGCCTTGCTCCTCGCAGGCAAGCGCTCTCTCTGCTACTGAATACATCTCTCTCCTGAGGGCTTCTTAAAACTACAAACAGTTCATTTTATATCAAAAGACATCAGATCTGCGGAAATTCGCAAGAACATCTTTTTATTAAGTAAAAAAGAAAGTTGAAAGCATCACAATCCTTTGAAAATTAAAAGAACTCTTCCATTTAGGTTCCAATATTTAAAATGTTTTGAAACCATTAAATCCAGTTGCTTCACTATATTTCCTAGTTAATTAAAGAAAAGCCCACAAAACTGAGCTGAACTTACGAGCCACTGAACTAAACCCCAAGCATCCTGTGGGCAACATGCTCATGTGGGTGCCCTTTGGGGAAGGGCCATTTCAACCAGCTGGCTCCTATACTAATAAATGCTAAATTTGATAAAATTGTTATCTATTCCCTATTATTTTGTCTTATAAAAAGCAGTAAAAATAACATGTAATTTTCAGTCATCCTGTATTTGAATGATTTGACTGTTTACTGTTTAAGTGACTGGGTTGGAGGACTAGGGAGATAGCTCAGCGGCATCTCTTTCCAGTAAGCACAAGGTCCTGAGTTTGATTCCCAATACCAAAAACCAAACTGACTGAGTGTGGAAATACACACATCCAAGACGTTACCTTTCCTCCAGACTGCTTTTTAGCACTTTCATACAACTCGTCAATGTGGGAGGTGAAGGACATAAAGTCAGGAATGACAAACTTCCTTCTAAATGCTTGTGTCAGCAAAACAATGTTGCTCTGAACACATCTGTGGATGTGAGAAAACAATTAATGGGCACCTTTCAACTACAGGTACCTGCTAATCATGGCACGAGAATTAGACTATTAGCTCCACATTTAAACAAAAACAAATTTATCATTTTATACAACAAAATTCTGTAAGTTATACTTTTTACATTATTTTCTTTTTATCCAGCTGCCTTTCACGTAGTTGCTGATAAGCTGAATAGATGAGAAACAAATTAAGATATGCCCCAAAATTGTACCAAAGGTTAAAATGACAGGGCATCCCATGAGGTCAAAGCATTAAGACCATGGGAAACAAGTTCCCCACCCTGCCAACACTGATGAACACTCAGGATGACCTGTTGCTAACATAAATCAGTATTCCAGATGAGATCTCAGTATTTCCCAAATTAAGTACTTCAGACATTCACCTCTTGACTCCCATGTAACTATGCTGCTTTATTAATTAAACAAATTGCATTTTAACATATTTTTCCTGAATTGTATATCAAAAATTTATATTTTTAAGTTTAAAACTTAGGGATCACACCAATGTAGTTTAGTTTGAATAATGAATTTCTTACATGAAATATTTGGGAAGATACTTGTTAAAACAACATATGTATAATTTCATATGGCAGCGTATCTGAAATCACTAAAAATGCTACATTTTTTATTCAACTTGATATATGTATTATACAGTAAAACTTTTACTGCTTAAAATTATTAAAGAAATGCTAACTTATGAGCGGGCATAATATGGAATGATCTGAACCAGTATTCTGCTTTCTTCTAAAAAGTCAGAAAAGTTAAGCAGTGTGTTAATGTAACTTTAAAGAAGTTTTTATACTTGACTATGGACAACTTTATACAATGAAGTTAACCGAGAAATTTTCTGAGTCTCAGAACCTCAATAATGGAACATCTACTTAATTGATTGGTAGGAGATGTACAGATATTGAGCCACAATGCCAACTATACTCAATCCTAAGTGTGAACATATTTAATAAATTTAAAAACTCAAATGTTCACAGTTGAAATATCAAAGTCAAATACTATGAAGTTATTTGCATAACTGGATTCTTCACAGGTGGATGATCTGATGGACTATTACTAGCAGCTTCTTGGAGGAAGGAGAAAAAACAGGCATTTGAAAAAAGATAGCTTACAAGTACTAGTTATATTGGATCCCGAAAATACCAATATTTTGTGAAGAATTTATTAATTCACAGATAAGAAGATAAGATTCTAAGAAGTTAAATAATGCAATAATCACAAATGGAGAAATGAAGTAACACTCAATATTGGTGGTAAAATAAAAATGGGTAACTACTAAACAAACTATTACTTATAGTTCTCAGTTCAAATATCTCATTTTTCCATCAGTTTTAAATAAAATGTGTTAAGCAAATCTAAATTATTAACCTATTATTTTAAAACCAATCAGGACTTAAAACTGTAGTCAGAAAAACTCAGACACTAGAGGAGCTTCCTCCAAGGGTGTTCACTGGTCCAATGCGCAGTTTGGTGGAAACTTCAGCAAATGAATATGGCATTTACTGACAAAAAAAAAAAAAAAAAAAAAAAAAAAAAAAAAAAAAAAAAAAAAAAAAAAAAAGAAAAGAAACACTAGAGTTTTGTTTTGTTTTGCTTTAGGTGAACCTCCTGGCAAAGCGATGGCAATGGTTTTTCCTGGTAAATTATTACGATGGACAAAGTCATTTTTATTATTAACAGCATATTCCAAATACTGCAGTTTTTCTGGGAAATCCAAATACATACATGCATGCACATGTACATGCAATAAATGGAAAATTATTTTAACATAAATACTGTCAGTCTAACTTTTAAAAGTCACATAAAATAAACACAGGGGAATTTGTTACACTTTTCAGCAAATACCATTATCTTTCTGTGTACTGCGCTCGGTCTTTCTTATCTGTAAGCTGAGAATCATTATTTTCTTGCCTTCTTTACTTAAATGCCTAATGAAGTATGATGTTTGTCCTTGTTTTACAAAATATTTCATATACACAGAATTTTCTTTAGCAAAATAATAATATTTAAGGATATTTTTTTAAAAAAACAATATACAAATATACAAAGCTATTCACTTTCTCTAACACTAAAAAATACCAAGAAACTACGATCAAGCAAGCATTTCTGCCTGTTAGTGTTAAGCATTATTAGCACAAAAAATAACCAACTACACAGCTGCGTACAGGCAGTCCCCAACATCCAAGGGGCTCGCTCCCCAGAAAAGGCAGAAAACCATGCAAGGCAGCCGTCAGGGCACCCAGGGGTCTAACCACATCAGGAGGTGTTTTATGTGGGAGGTCAACACACTGACTCCAACCAAACCTACACCTCCATGAAGCGTTCCTCAGGGAAAATGAATTCCAGGTTTTACCACCGCCTGAAGAAGTATGGAGGTGAATTCATTCCTGCCAATACTGACCAGTCAAGTTCTTGTATTTAAAAACAGAGAAGAAATTTCTCTGCAGTAATCCTCTTTCTAGATAACCTTAACAGTCAAAGGTTCTTGAGTCCCTCCCTACTTTACATTTAAGAAAATGAGATTCAAAGAAGTCCATTATAGGAGTGAGAAGAAAAATCTTTCTGTCTACAGTCTGGTCATACAGAACGCTAAGCATTTGTCAAGTTGGGAACTGCCTGTATTACAATCACACACTTAAAAACTGGATTACTATTTAAAATTATGGTTATTTCATATTTACAGATAAAAAATTTTATGATTATGATTCCCTGGCTTAAAAATCAGAATGTAATGCTTTAATTTCACATTTAAACAGAACAATATAGGGGCCAAGAAAATTAGCTTAGCAACATAAACACCTGCCTGGCAAGTGCAAGGTCCCAAGTTTGATCCCCAGTATTATAAAAAATAAAAAAATAAGCATAACAACATGTTTATAAGGGCCAGAGAGATAGCTCAATAGAATAAGCACTTGCCTGGCAAATGCAAGGTCCTAAGTTCAATCCCCAGTACTACCAAAAAAAAAAAAAAGAAGAAAAGAAACAGGAAAAAAAAAAAACACAAAAAACGATGTTTATAAAGCACCAAGAATATTCTGGTCAGTGTAACACATGCATATACTACTGCTTCTGCCTAACTCCACAGCAGTTGCCCATACCTACTAGCCACGGAGCTACATACCTTCTGACCAGTGTGTTTGGGGAGCCACAAGGACTCCCCAAAAGCACCAAAAGCAGAAATTTTGCAGACAGTTCATGAGCAATAAAAATTAAATTCTTGTAAAAAGACACGAGTCAGTCTAAAAACAAGTTCCTCTCCAGAGACAGGTTTGTAGGCTCAAAATTCTTTACAGCAATTATGAGGTGGACTTAACATCTACACACATTAAGGTCAGCTGAGTTTGCAGAACCAAGAACTTCCTGATGAAAACATAGAAATAAAAACCTGCCAGCAGTGCTTCACAGCATGCCAGGGAGTTTCAGGGAACCACTGTTAAATACCTATACCTGCAGATGACCTCTTATCCCCAAGACATTCTCAGGAGGCTTCTTTTTTTATTTTTTTCTTGTTTCAGAACTTTTGTTTATTTGTTTTTATGGCCAGCTCAGCCTGCCCTCAGAGTAGGGCTGGCGCAGCATGTGGTGCCGGAGATTGAACCGCGGTCCCTGCAGCCGCCCAAGCTTTCCCAAGCAGGCGCTTTAGACCACTGAGCCATCCTGCCGGGCCCCTCAGGAGGCTTCTTGAACAAAGCAACTTCCAAAAGTAAAGGCTGTCAAGGTAAATCTCATACATGTGAACACTTTCCAAGGAGATGCTGAGGTTCGCTTGTCTCTCTCAACTTGAGCCTACTGTTCAGAAAAAAATTCAACTTCTTTTTGTAGTATTTATAGTTCTATGCTGGTTTCCACTTACTATTAATAGTATAAAATACTACTTGAGCCAGGCATGTTAATCCCAGCCTCTGGGAAACTGAAGCAGGAGGAACACTGATTCAAGTTCAGCCTGGGAAAACTAGAGAGATTGTCTCAAAATCAAAACAGGGCTGGTATATAGTTCAGTAAAAAAAGGACCCTTCGTGTGCTTCTCACTGCCATAAAAAAGACAAAGCATGTATCTGATTCTTTTAAGATCCATTACAAAAATGTCATCCATTTAAGTAGTCAGGTTTAGAGGAACACAGTAATAAGGATAAATGATAGATACAGAAATATAAGAAAGTCAAAACAGTCTTTGTTCAAATAAATGAAGGCTTTTCAATCTCCAAGGTTCTCTTCAGTTCAAAACTGCTTTAAAAGAAATGAAAATAGCCCAGAGCCTATGCATTAATATTTCTGAGCAAGGGAGAGAAGCAGACAATGCACAAAAGCAAATCTAAAGGACACAGGGCTGCTCGCGGCCTCTCATGGAAATCAGCCCAAGCACCTTGAGAGAAAGGAGAGGCTGTGGAGAAGGACTGAAAGACATGCGGATGTCTGGAGATCAATCAGGGCAAGGGCACAACCTTCATGTGCTCTATTCAAACCAAACACAATCTCCAGGTAAGAGAAATGAAAACATTCAGCTTCTGGTTGCCTTATAACAGATTTAAAACCCGCCTAACTCAGTGTGCATTGTGGGTGATGTACGTCACCACTGTTGTTTACATGATTTTTTAAAGCCCCTCTTTTCGGGTACATAAGAAGCACTGGCCTTTGAAGATGCAGTTTTGTTTTAAAAGCAAATCACCACATAGCAGAGTAAATCACCATTAAAGGTTTGGCAGAAGTTTTTTACTTTTTAAAAAGATCTTTGTCTAGCATGACACCATCTGACGTTGTCTGGAGAGTTAATCTTAACATATCCATACACTCTTTCAACCTGGGGTCAGACGT
Organism: Myocastor coypus; assembly: GCA_004027025.1. Classification (NCBI taxonomy): domain Eukaryota; kingdom Metazoa; phylum Chordata; class Mammalia; order Rodentia; family Myocastoridae; genus Myocastor; species Myocastor coypus. Next base: position 26,280 of record PVJA010014989.1, read on the forward strand.
TCGCAATCCTGTAGATTTGAGTGCCTGTTTTTAAAAAAATAAGAGTTTGTAAATATATAGTGCAAATAATGCATATGCTTATTCCAACTACAAGTTTTCATTCCTGATATAAAACTTCTACCCAAGACTTGAACATGGGGCATTTGTGTCACTATTACCCACTTTCAGTTCAAAAGTTTCTGAATAAGATGCAGTCTCTTTTACTTCACTTTTTTCCTTGAAACGAACATGATAAAAATCTAAAAACATAGCGTCAGAATCTACCTGCCACATGACTTCAGACTATGTCTCAATAACACGATTGATTTAGTTTAACTAACTCCTTAAATAGGTAAAACAGGAAAATATAAAACTTACTGTAATAAATTTATGAACAGGTATTTTTTCTTGTCCTTCTGCAATTGTATAAAACAGCAAATCTTCCAAGCTAGGTAACAGACCCTGCTTTATTTTACTAGAGAAGAGGAAAAAATACAAAATTAATCCTTGTAGACAGATTCCAACAGATGCCAAGTGAACTCGTATTACACAATCAATAGACCTGACCACTGGCTGAGCAGACGTAGTCATGACTACAAGCACAGCTAAAAGCCAACCGGCCCACCTACCAACCACATTGGAAAATAGGTAAAAAGGTTTCATTAACACAATCTATTTTTCAATCCCAGGTTTTGAAATTTTCATTACAAACTCTGGTTGATTAATGCTACGCTGCTATAAAGAGCTAGTGTATCGTCCCATACAGAACAATTATTTAACATTAACTACAAAGTGTAGCACCTGTCTAGGTAAGAGCCAACCATGGTAACGTGAAGGCTGCATCCATATTATCATTCAAACTGTGTACCTGACTATAAAATTCGGGAGTGCCAGTAACTACTGGGCAGCAGTTAGAATCAAATGCACAAGGTGCTAAGTCCTGGCTACGCAACCTGAGTGATTGAGTTTCCCCATCTGAAAAGGGGGCAGCAGCGCTGCTGCGTGCACTCAATACCTTTAGCACACTCCCTGGCAGAGGATGGCTTGAAGTGCTGGCAGCTCAGCGACCACTCTAAGCAGTAAGGATTTTACATAGATGGAATTCTAGGTCATGTAAGGCTACAGAACAAAACCTTACCGTTAAAATCTCCCTTTCTTTGGAAAGTCTTACCATGTAGTTCAGACTATCCTTAAACTCTCTAACTAGCCCGGCTGGCCTTGAATTCATGAGGATCCTGCTTCCCAAGTGCTGGGATTACAGGCATATGTCACCACTAAAATCTCAAAACAGTGTAACAGTAAAATGCTAAAATTAACCAAACTTTTAAACAGGAAAGTAATTTTTCTTTATCTACTGAGAGCTTTAAAGTAAAAATAAATTTAATTAACCTAAGTGATGACCTTTTTGGCTCAAAAATAGAAAACACATCTGGTTACTCTCAATACCAATAACTATAAAAAATCTACAGTAAAAGCATAAGAGTAATAGATCTAAGGTAGAACAATCTCATCCAATGTGACTTACTAAAAAATGTCTAGGGGAAATATATGCATGCATATGTGTATACATGTAGGAACACATGAAATATTTGGGAAAGTAAACTTGTATTTTAAGAAAGAATGAATTAGAAGAGGGAATATCTTCTGATTTTTTTAAATTTAAAAACTAATAAAGTCAATTCCAGGCTACTCAAGTGTAACAAGTGGCACTGAAAAATTATGTACACTGCTGTTGTTTAAGTCACAAAGCATAAGTCTGCCTGATCTTGTGTTTTTGCACTGTTGAAAGGAGATTTTTTCTAGATATCTAACCATCTTCTGTTTTACTTAACTGGATAACAGTTCCATACATTAGTAAGACCACATATGTTAGTAAATATTTCCTAGCATAATTACTTTTTGAACCATTAGTGGGCCATGCATTTCTATGTTAAAAGACAATGGGATAGGGTTGATTCGCAAAGCATGCATTTTCACACATATACATAATATAATTTCTCCCAAAAGAAACATTAATGTAGCACTGATATTTATATTTTCAAATCAGTGACACCAACTTTTAGCTTTGTTAAAAAAAAATCAACCTTAAAATATGTGACTATATCAATTCATGTTTCATATCTTTTCACCTGTTCCCTTTTATTTTCTTACTTCCATTCTAATTAGTCTTTAAGATCTTCCAATGAGCTTTTGACAGACATACCATACCATTCTTTTTTTTTCTTAATGCCAGGAATCAAACTCAGGACTTTACACTTGCTAGGCAGGCTATATCCCTGGCCTGACAAGCATACCATCTATTACACAGAATATAGTGCAGTTCCAGGTATATTAACCTTAACAAAAGAACTGTGTCTCTACCTCACAGATGGGCAACCAGCAGCTCAGATGGGTAAGAGAACTTCCACAGGTTCCGCAGTGGCAGAAACAAATCTAAATCCAGAGTCTAAAGTAGGAGTGTAGCATACAGATTCTCTAACTTCCTAAGTCTTACTCTGATTCAACACATGCAAGAGGGGTTCGATAATACTAATGATCTAATTTTTAAAAGAAAAATTGAGTTAGCTGTCAAAAAATCAGCAGATAATAACACATCAATTATTTACAGAAAATGATTTACCAGGTAAACTTCAGATGTCAGTAGTTTATCATGCTACAAAAAGCTTATTCTGCAGAATAAGCTTTCTACATATTTATGACACCAGTAAATGGTATTGACTTTGCCTAAAAGCTAAGTAAATAAGATAAAATATACTCTTCCTTAACCTACGGTACATAGTTAAAAAAAAAAAAGAAATTAAAATGACCGTGCTATTGCCATAAGTAGTGAAAGGGCAAATATTTACTGACTTTCGACAAGTAAGTTTTATCCTGGAGAAAGAATTTAAGCTGTGCTTTTAAAATATGCTCACAAACTGTCACATATAATGAAAATACTATCTAGCTTATCATTTAAAAGCCAAGGCTGATCTGAGAACGAGTTTGCTCCAACAGGCTGGTAAATAGAACAAATATTGTCCCCAAACTTTCAGAAAGGTAGGACTTATTCCAAAGATTTTTCTTGCCTTAGCCACTTTTCTCCTGCAGTTAAATGTCTTCAGAATGACGCATTTTGCTTTAAAAATTCAAAGGCTAAATAGTTTTCAAATACTATACAAAAGCTGACATAGTTAAATTTTAGTGCTAAAAAATAAGACTACAGCAGCCTTCCAAACTGTACTATCAATAATCACTCATAAGTGCAGATGAGCCCAACAGACTTCATCTGTCAAATCACAAAATGGGTGACCCTGCCACTAAAGCAGGACATTCAGAGAAAACCCAAAGAAAAATCCATCCTTGACACCTTTCTACCCCTTCCCTATGTTTCGGCTTATTCCCTCTCTAATTTGTCTTTGAGATCCTTCTGCCACTTTCTTCTTACCTGCCTTTACTAACGCTAACCTCATAGACACTTAAGTTTCTTTTTGACAAAAATAAAGTCCCATGTGTAACTGTGACGTGCACAGCGCATCACACCAGGTACTGTTTCCAGTCTAGAAGGGAAAATACGAAATATATACCTAACGAGACATTAAAAGAAAGGAGATGTGAAATCCAATCCCTGGAAAATTACTTCCCTCTGGGCCTTCTAGAGGAGGCGTAACTTGAGCTGGAAGTGAAAGCTGCACAAGTGGGGCCCACATGGGGGCCCAGGGCAGGCCCAGGGATGGGGAGGCACTCCCTGCTGTCTAGTGGATGTGCCAGCAAAGGTGCCACCGGCTGCACCAACAGGCTTTGCATACCTCACTTCAGGACTGAGAAGTTGTTCTACAGGTCACACAATAAATGGGAGAAAGTAGCTTAAATTCAGGGCCAACTTCTCCAATAAGAAGAGATGCTGGTTTTACCATCAACCAGCCAGTTTCCAGAGTACAAAGGAAAACTCACTCTTCCGGCTGGTCCTCAGCTCTGCCCTATCTATCTATCTGTCCCTACCTTATGGATCTCTCAATTCCAGTGACAAGACCTACTGACACATACATACATGAGTTCTGCTTTCTCGTTCCCTTTCCGTGTCAAGTCTCCTGCTCACTTTTCTCTAACCCTTCAGTGCACAAATCATCATTCCAGTCCTCACAGCACCTAGCCCAACCAGATGCTAAGCACTTTTCTACCGCTCAGTTGTTGATTTCACAAGTTTTATACTTTTACTATGTAGTTTATTATGTGCCAGAAATTGGGGATATAAAGATGAATAAAGTGAGGTGGCTGTCTAAAAAGAGAGAAGGGAAGACCTGCCAGTAAAGTGACAAGTGTTGTGGTAAAAAATGTTTTGAAACGGATCAGAAAGTACAGATAAGTATTTAATTTTGATTTGATGGGAGGTGGGCAATCTAGAAAGTTTCTCATTTATAACTAGAATCAATACTGCTAATTGATCCTGTCAGTTCAAGATTTCACAGACTGAAAGAAAATGAAAAATCTTTCATTTGATTTTCAAAATGAACAAAGAAAGAAAGCTGAAACCAACTGTACTATAAATATTCAAGGGTAGTGTTTTTCTTAAGTCTATGTAACTCTAAAACACATAACCTTGGCTGGGGAGGTAGCTCGGTGGCACAAGTGCCTGCCTGGCAAGCACAAGGTCGAGAGTTCAATCCCTGGTACTACAATGCTACACTAGTCCCAGAATCGGGCATGGTAGCACACCTATAATGCCAGCACTTGGGAGACTGAGACAGGAGCATCTCTCTGAGTCCAAGCTGTGTAGTAAGATCCTGTATCATCAAAGAAATAAAAATAAAACACATAATTTATTTATAGTAAATCTATCAGATAACCAAACACTTTCTTTTCCAAATAGAATTTTAAAAATCAGGTCCACTAAAAGAATATGCAAGAATGTTCTGGCTTTTCTTTAATTTGACTTCATCTTGAAGTTATATTCCTGGCCAGGCCTCAAGGCCCACAGCTATAATCAATCCCACAGTGATGAGGCTATAGCAGAAAGATCTCAAGTTTGAAGCCAGCCAGAGCTGGGCTTCACAGTAAGTTCAAGGTCAACCTGAGACTCAGTTTCTGAAATATTAAGAACATTAAGTTTCTTTAAAAATAAAAATTATGGCTCTTAAGAAGCACATGAGGTACTTTTAAAATCAGTTTTATCATTTAGAGTGGCTTGATTAATAATAAAGCCATCAACACCCATTAAATTAGTAATGAAACCTGTCAGGCTGAAAGCTGAATTGATGGTAGCTGACTGTATCATTAACACTACATCAGAATAAATGTTAGTGTGACAAAGTGACAAACCCTACTAAGTCACTTTAACCAGGGCTAATTACTCTGGAAATTTTATTTAATCACTGAATCTTTACTTTAAAAAAATACTTTCACTTTCTGTTGCCTTCAAAAGTCAGTTAAGTTAGGTTAATGTCCTCAGCGTACAATGGCAGAGTCTGGAAGTCAAGCCATGTGTGCAACCACGCTCCGCCAACCAGGAGCAGCTGGACCAGAAGGAGTCCTGGAGAGCGGGCTTCTGCTCTACCAGCTCTGCTGCCCCAGCCGCGCTCACTGGGAGTGCCTGGGTGCAGGAGAAATACTTGCAGTTTATTAGTGAAGGACGAGGTTCCTTATCAACTCAAAGGATTTCTATCCAAAAATGCTGTGTGACTCCAAAGTAAGAGAATGACTTATATTAGGTGCCTAAATAAACTGCTATTCTCCCTTGCTAAAATGCCACTGTGTACAAAGCAAGGGTAAGATGCATTGAAGATAAAGGCTGCTGTTGGGGTGGGACTTTACTGCAGAGATCTAGTCATCACTAGGCCACAGCAGCAAGCACAGACACCAGCTTTCAGTGAGGGACGTCAGGAGGCCTCTACCTGTGTGACTTCGCAACTGTAACACAGGAGCAGTCCACCTGTTTCAGGCAGGAGGCCCAGGACCTGGGTAGACCAAGTCCACAATGGCCAATGCTGTCCATGCTTTCTAGCGTCAAAGTCTGCAGGCTGAGTATGGTGGTGTACACTTGTAATCCCAACCCTGGACGCTGAGGCAAGAGGATCAGCTAGAGTTAGAGGCCAGCCTGGGCTATACAGAGAGATAGAGGCCAGCCTCCACTACAGCACAAGATCCTGCCTCAAAAACAAGAAAACCGAAGTTCTTCGGCCAAATATCTCATCCACATTGGAAAAATATTAGGTGTGATATAAAATTGTATCACTGTAATCACTTGGATACCTCTGCAGATGATTTGCTTAGAATACCTAAAACATACAGACAGTAGTTGTTAAAAGGCAGATTTCAGCTCCATATTGCAAAAATAATACTGTTCTGAAAATCAGTCAAATGGGCTGCTTTCTACAGGAGTAAACCCCTGTCAGGAACCCTACACCAGAACCATTACAGAGGGAAAAATAGCAGCTGGGGAGATGGGTAAGTTCTCCTCCAATCCTGAACCTAAGTCATTAACTCAATGAAATATTTTATTAAACTGCTAATAATAGATAAAAATAAGTGCTATGCCAAGTATGAACTTGGTTAGGTAATTTAATATCTTTGTGCAGTTTATAAAATAGGTACAGTGAGGTAAATTTAGACGTTCCTTAATAAAGGCCACTTTCAACTCTAATTCTTGGTTTTTCTGAATTGCTAAAACTAATACCACCACCACCACCCCCAGTTCCTACAACAGAGTCAGATCATAAACTTTACTGGAGCCTTGCATACTTCCATTTCACAGATAACTGCTTATTTGTATTCTTAATCCAAAACTGACAAAACTGTTTACTGCTGCTAAATGAACTATACACTTAAAATGGTTTTAAGGAGGCTCAGTGGGAAAGCATTTGCCTAAAAGGAAAATAGCTACCCTGGTAAACTGCATGTTATGTAAATTTTACTACTTTGCTTTTTAAAAATCTAAGAAGAGGGAAAAGAAACTATGTGAGGTAAAAGCAAGGGAAGACTGCTGACATAGACACATGAAAAGCAAGAACCAGATACAGCAGCTCACGTAAGACATAAGGACCCATTATCAGGAGACACTCATCCAAAGCAGAACTGATCAGGGCACAGGAAAATCCCTCACAACTAAACAGACCTCAGTGCAGAGGTGAGGAAACTACGTGGAGGGGCCACTCTTTCTGTAAATGGAGTTTCACCAGAAGACAGCCACCAACCACATTCATTCATTTCTTTGGCTACTCTCTAACCTCAACAGCTGTAGCAATTAAAAAAAAAAAAAAAAAGAGGCAAAAGATTACAGAAAGCTGAGCACATTTTTGGTCTTTTCACAGAAAGTTTGCCAGAGCTCTCTTACAGCATTACTGTATCATAGCAACATATAGTAATGCTTCCTTATAGAAGTTGAAAAAGAAATGTTAAACTCTAGTCAAGTTACAGTATTTTCACATGGCAGAGAAATATGCAACAATTCCTAAGAAAGTTTCTATCAGTAAGTTCAGAATCTTAGAAATCTGATCTTTGAGGATAAAAGTGGCAGTGGGAATTACAAAGATTCTTGATCTTCTTACATAATTTTTTCAATGTAATAGTTCTTGCTATTGTTTCAAGAGCAGAATGTATTTGATGGTGGAAAGAAAGCTCCTGTCCTAGAGAGGGACAGGAGGGAGACCTGAGCAGGTTGCCCCCTCTGCTCACTATTTTTATACCACTAGGACATTAGTGTAATAGACTAAGCAGCAAATACAAGTTGAAAATTTAACAGGTGGGGGTGCTTCAACTTCAGAAGTTCTATACTATTTCCCACTGCTTCAGGAGTTTGCTGCTTACAATGGGAACTCTGCACTGTAACAGAAGGAAGCAGGAAAAGCAATCCCCAATCCTGCTGAGCACTGCTGCTTGCCTCATTCTGCCTACTTCCTTCTGGTACTTTCTCTAAACTCTGCTGCAAAGCTACAATCACTTGACAGCACGCCTCACAGGAAATGTCATACACTCCATTGCACTTCCTCTGTGCCTAAAAACTATTTATATACATCTGAAATAGCAAAATGTACATGGTTTACTGGGCCATCCTACTGAAGTTAGGCACACATTTTTACCATTTTCTCTAAATCATGGAACACTGTACAAAAATATTAGGGAATAAATCCTTCTGTACTTTTAACTTATTTTGCTAACCTGGATTCCTAAAAAAGTATGACTCATTTATGACTTCATGCTACTTAAAAAATCGGCTTACAGAAAGTTTGCGCTTTTAATAACTCCTATCAGAAATCAAAGCACCTGTCACTCAAAATATCAAGATGGCAAGTTTAAAATGTTCTTTCGAAGCCTGCACAAGAATGAGTAGACAAAATGTATTTCCAAATCCAGAAAGCTCTCAACTTTTTATCCATTATATAAAACTACCAGCTCTGTTTTGACAGCGGCTCTTCTACTAAAAATATTTCTGCAGAAATAAGTAGGCAACGAGCGCCAAACACCAAGCTGAGGGTGGCAGAGGGTACTTCCCAAAGGAAGCAGAGGCACACATGGGCATTTTACTGCCACCTTGTTGGAGGTCAGCAAATTGCCAAGCACAGCGGTCGGCCACAGGCACTGTTTTGTAACCAAAGCAATTTAAATTTAGCAAATCTGATTCCAGGGTGAAAGTGAAAGAGCAGTGTCTCTACCTGAAAACTATGTATGGCTCACTGAGACACCAGTGAACTGGTAGCCATTTTCATAAATACATCTTCCCTCTCAATTTTCTTAAGCAAAGCAAATGACTTAAATGGTGAAAAGGTACAGGTAGAGCTTGGAGTTATACGGGATTTAATATGACTGAGCTCTCTAAAGAGTGCAAATCCTGCAACTTGACTTTTGGTTTCTATAGGCATAATTTTTCTTCACCTCAAATACAAAAATACAGTATAGCTTTTTCCCATTTTCTTTCAAATAATTTTTCAAAATATGAAAGCATCTCCTGAAATTTTCTCTTCAAGGTGACTTTTACCTTTTTCAAACTAGGAGAGTATTTTCTTCTCTTTTTTACCTACATATTATTGTCTCATTAAAAAGGTTAAATCCTAGGTGGTAGTCATTTCCTCAGCTAATTTTAAGGAAGGTAGATATCATTATAACCAATATAGTCTGGGAACAGGAAGCTAAAATTCACACTAAATTGCTGGATCTGACTTTTGCTCTTTTAATAAACTTTATCTAAATATTAATAAAATTAGTAGCATTCTATCAGTTAATTTTAGAATATGTGCATATAGATCAATGACTAATGAATGCACATGGGCCAATGTAAATATTAGGCTGCAAAACCATGAAATACAGTTTCCGGTGCTGTCATTTACTATTGAAACAAAAGCTAATGGGCTAGCAATTAGTGGGAGCACCCACATTTCACTTGTGTGAGGTCCTACGTCCTAGGACAGATCCTCAGCATTACAAAAAATAGTAAAAAACTCACCAACAACCATGACCTAACTAAGTTTTCATACTGAGATAAACATAAAAGAAACATCTTAGGGGTTACAAAGCTCAAATCAAAACTGAGATATACTTTCAATTATAACTTTAGTGAACTGTAAATGTTTATTTTTTATACATTAAGTTGGCAAATGTAATAGACAATGATCACAAAAGCATTTGCTACCTATTTCTAAACAGGTTGTGTCTTTCAATTCCAAAATATGTTATCTGTATCTGCCAAAATAGTGTCTCAACTTCCTTCCTCTGGACCCTATCCAATGCCTGCTGAAATACCCAAGTATTGACATTTATTTCTCACAATATACAATGCAATGACTTTCTTTGCCCTTCTCTACCAAAATACCTATAATATGTGAAGGTAGCCGAGTCCTTCTGCTTGTACTTGTATTTTAAAATTTTAATATATTCAAAATTATACTTTTGGGCCTTGATGTACAATTATTTAACACGTAATGGGCAGGCTGCTTTGTTTGGGAATCAACCCAGGGCCTCTCAACCATCTTTGCTTTTTAAGGCAGGGTTCCCTGTAGTTACCCAGGCCAACCTCCAACTTTGATCCTCCTTCCCCTTTCAGCCTCCAGGGTAGCTGGGATTACAGACATGTACCACTGTGTCCAGCCAGGTAGGCAGCTTTAATAAACACTACTAAAGTGCCCTTCCAAGGAGTTGAACTAATTTATACTGCTGCTGGTTGCAAGAGATAAAGGTACTACTTTTATTCCCTTTGCTATCACTGGATCTAACACCTGCCAATCTCACATAGGGGAAAAAAAAAAATGGTCTTGGCTCAACAGAATCTTTTTAGTGCTATGCCCAACAGAACTACCAATTTTGTAAGGATTATACATATTCTGATATTCTTCATCTCCCTGTTATATATATATGATCTTCTCCTTTCTAAATAAATGAGATGTACAAAGGGTAATTTAACAGTGCTTCTGCGCTCCTCCCTCTGCCCTTTCCCAAGGATCCTTCACCAAGACAGGACACACACTCGTGGCCTTGAGGGAACTAAGCTTGACATGCTCAAGTAAAGAAAGGTCCGATAAAAACATCCACCTAACACAAGAATCAGCAATGAGGTAATCAAGGCTCCGCACTGCTGCAACACAGCTCGTGAAATGGCTATGCCACTGTAGATTCCAGTTTGTGCTGCGTTTCTGGAGAACATTTTAAAACTGAAATTCTAAACCATAATCTCAGAATAGTATATAAAATAGGCTGAATTTGAAAAAGTTGCACATGGGGAGCACACAGATCTTTAATCTGAAGCATCAGATTCAAAGAGGTACATGTGGGACAGAGCTCAGACTAAGAGCTGAGGTCTTCTACCCACACAAAGCCGAGAAGGACTACACCCTTGAGAAGTGGGAAAGGTTAAAAGGGAGCAGCAGGGGCCTCCGCATCAGGTGCACCCCTTGGGGACACCCCAAGAGGTCCAGGAAAGCAGAAAGAGCAAGACTTTGTATTAAGTCAAGGTTAGTTTTCTTCCTAAGTGATGGAATGAATGGTAGTAAAATTCAATTAGACCACTAGAGGGAAAAATGAGCAAAGACCATTATGCCTTCCTCCAGGCGTTACTCATCTATCTATCTTCTTGAAAATCAGGTCCATAGAGGAGCTGGTACAGCCTAGGGTGACAAGGGTTCAAAGAGCTTGCAGGAAGAAGGGAACTGATTTATGATTCCAGCTTCTTCTATAATGAGATAGCGTCAAGCAAAGGAAAACACACACACACACACAGCGTGAACTAATGAAGTTGTGGTCAGGCGTCAAGTTCGCTCTGATCTTATCTTTCAGCGAGGCAAAGAAAGAACCAGTAGGAATCTGTTTCACACAGGCAAACCTACACTGATTTCAAGAGAAATACTTCCTGGGAACTAAAAAGTTCTCATATCTGAGCCTGAAATTCAAAGGCCAATGCCCTTGACAGATTTCAATAAGCGAAAAATATTTGATTCTCATTTATGGAATAAACAGTTATGCAGCTTTTAACACGTGCCAAACATTGTTCTAAGCTCTTGAAAAATGGGCTCTCTTGCACCTTCCGTGCAGCTACTTCATTTAGTAGCTCTCACCTCTGTTAGAGTGCGGAGGGAGGCGGGTACTGCAAGGAGTGCTGACAGAGCATGTCCTAGGTAAAGGAAGGATAATAGGATCAAAAACAAGCTTACCTCTCGGAGTAAGAGAAATGATGGCCACACGGGGCAAAATGGAGGCCATCAAGAAAAAAGCCACAGTGAGAACCAGATGGTTCAAGAAACAGGAACCCTGACCACACTGAAATGTCTTCCTCACAACCCTGAGGGCAGTGCTCTTCATTCACTGTAGGCTGGCAGATGACCATCTATTTGAACTGTTTCCAGAGCTATCTGTAATTCAAAGTTTGGTAACACACACACACCATAACTTCTCCGCTGACTAAGGTAAACAAAGTTATCTTTTTGACATTTACACTCAAGGCATCTGAGATCTGGAATTGCCTCGCTACACTTTTTGGGTGTGTTTGGGTGTGTGTGTGTATGTGTGTGTGTGTGTGTGTTTTGTTTTTTGTGTTGTTTTGTTTTTGAGGTGCCAGGGCAGGGAAGGAGGGCAAACAAGATGACATGTTAGCCAAAAAAGTTTCAAAGCTACTACCTTAAGAAAGCAATGAAACCAGAAACTTCTGGAAACAAGTAAATGACGTTGACAAGAGGGGGCACTAGTACCACAAAGGGACATACATTTTAATAGTAATTCTTGTCCTACAGCACTTAAGTATAATTTTTAAATGGCTCTGTGTTTGTATTTCTGTTAACTCTGGGCATATGTGCTTAAATCCATTACAAACATGCTAAACTGGGTGGTTTTTACGTAAAAATAAGCCTTAGGTGAAATTAAGCTCAACTTCTAGTCGCTAACACATCAGAAAAAGGTGCAAATTTAACCAAGGCCTAGGTACTTTGACTTGAAGAGATCTGAGCCATGTAATTCAATGTGTAAAGATGTCCATGGTCATGAGGACACTTTGCACCATTAAGACATTAAATAGTCACAGAATACAAATTTAGCCAACTACCAACTGATTGTTGTTTTTAAAGGACATTCTTCGGTCTGGGAAAACAACTTTAGAAATGTTTTAGTAAGGCCAATTTCAAATTAACATCAAGTAGGCCTGAGATTGAAAATATAAAACTTAAAATTTGAATTTAAAGTAGAGCTGGACAGGGTAACAGATGTGAAAAGGAAGCAGGTTACACTGTGTCAACATGAAGTCTGAACAATACTAAGGCATAAAGAAAACAGACCAGTAAATGGTGACCCAGAATGGATAAAAGAAAAAGGTGTGCATCCATGTACCCTCAATGAAACTACCTCTCATTTGACTGAACTGATTACTGCGCTGTACACATACAAGATGAGTCACCACTCTAGCGCATGTGAAAAAAAGAAAAAGAAAAAAAAAATCCTGTTAACTCAAGATTTCTCAGATTCTGTGTCACGTTTCATCGTGGCTATGTGACTGGTTTTTCAAGCATCTGTCCATCAAAGACAGCAGCAGGCAGGCCCAGCTCGCAGCACAGGTGCTTGGAGCTCGTGCCTCCTCCTCTGGGCCCTGGGACGCCTGCTGCTCCTAATCTCATTTCTGAAACTATTTCCGGTGGCCCAGACGCCTCGACAACCGCCCGGAGGAGCTATCCCTAGGACCTGAATTCACCCTCCCTGCCACATGTGGCTTCCAGTGGGCCGACGACAGGGGCCGAGGGCGGCAGGCGGGGCGGGAACTCCAGCCTGGAAAAGCGACAAGTCACGAAGGCTACAGCTCAGCTCCACGCCAGACTCCTAAATGTCACCACTGGCACGGTGCGGGCGGCATCACCCACGGCGGCCAGGCGGGCGCTGAGGACGGGCAGCAGCCGTCCTGGCGGGAGTTGGGGTAGGAGTTCGGCCCGGGGACCCCGAGGACCCTGCGCCCCGCGTCGCGGCAGGGAGGGAGGGGAAGCCGCAGGCGGGCGGGCGCGGCCCGTCACGTGGCGCGGGCGGCGGCGCAGGCAGCCGGCATCTTCCTTTCTCCCTGGACCTCGGCTCCTCCCGCCCCAGCGCAGCTCCCGACTCGCGCACGCCGGCCCCGCCGCCCTGGACACTCACTTGTCGCCGGCGGCCACCAGCTCCTTGCCCTCTCCCGGGCCCAGTGCGTCCGTGTCCCCGGGGCCGTCCTTGGGGCCCGGGGCTGGCGGGGCGGCGGGCGGCGACGCCCCAGGCTGTAGCTGCGCACCCCCTTTGCCCAGCTCCTGCAGGATCTCCGAGGGCGAACTGGACAGGGCCCCCGCGCGCGGCGGCACCCGCCCGCCGCCTCCGCCCCACCACGGGTGCAGCCGCGCGGCCGCCGGGCCCGCAGCCGGCCGGGCCCCGAGCCGGGGGCGCCGGCACAGCGTGACGAGGGGCTGCGCCCGCCGCAGGGCCGCGCCAAACGCGACGGGCGGCCGCAGGAGCAGGTCGCGCAGCACCGCCGAGCCCCGCAGCCGCATCATGCCGCCGAGGCCGCGCGCCCGCCCGCCCGCCTGCCTGCCTGCCGGGCTGGGCCGGACCGGAGGATGCTGGGGTCTAAGCGGCCGCTGACTCCGAAACGCGGTCTTCGGAGGGGCAGCAAGAGGCAGGGGCGGAGAGGTTGGCGACGCCGAGCGGTTCCGACTACAACGCCCGCCGCTGCTTCCAGGCCACAGACGCCAGCAGCTGAGCTAGCTGACCGCGGACGTCTCCGCACTGAGGCCGAGCGCAGGGGAGGGCTGGAGACATTCCGCGCTCGCCCTCGGGGGCGGCCACACGTCGACAGTCCGCCCCCTCTTCCATCTCCGATTGGCTCGAGTTCTCCGCCTCGCTTCTGATTGGACAAGGAGGCAGTCAAATCGCTCTCCGCGCCAGGGACTCAGGGGAGGGCGGCCGGGTACCGAGTCGCCCTGAGGAGCTGAGCTCGGGTTGCCGGCCGAGCGCCCCCTTTCCTCGCTCCTCCCGGAGCCGTGCGGGCCGGTGACTGGGGCTCGCGGACCTTCGACTGTCGGGAAGCCAGAGCGTCCCTTTGGACTCCGAGGCCTCGCGGCGTGGGGGTCAGGCGCGGACACGAGCCCTGTGACCCCTCGCGGCCGGAGCGCCCTGCAGGCCGTCGTGGACCCGAGGTCCAGGCACGCAGCCGGTCCCCGGGGTTTCGATCCCGATCGGGGCCCCAGGAAAGCCTGCCTCATCGCACTCCTAAATGTGCTCGAAACTTTCCATGGCTAGCTGCTACCCGGATGTGAAGTGTTTTGGAAAAAATGAGCAAAATCCTTTCAGCTATGCGACTTAAGCTATTGAGAGGGTTGGAGTTTGGGGAGGATGAAAAGAGAAAACTGCTATTTTGAAAAAAATAAAAGTTGGTACCGCATGTTCGCAGCCTATAATCACACTCGTGGTGGGGAATTGGTATACATAAGTAACAAACTGTCATTGTTTTTACTTCTCTGCCCCCTTCCCTCCGCCTGGAGGTCTCTTTCCCATTTGCAAAAGATCCACAGAACCTCCCTGATACCTCTTAGCTACCCTTTATTTGTCTCCAACATTTATTAAACGTACACCATTGTTTCAGAAATAGTTTTGAACAGAGGGACTCCATGAAAGCAAAATTGTAGGTGCTTTCCTTATTAAAAAGCAGCTCTATTATTTTAAAATAGAAATCCTTTCAGTCTATTATCACTCTATCCATTCGTTCTTTTCCATCTGTGGAAAAAAGAGTCAAGGATCGTGTAAACTCTGAATTACTCCCTGAGCCTACATATGTATTCACGACAGCATTCCACTGCAGAAAGTGTTTACAGATGATTTCCTGAAATAATTAGGCTTAAATGCATACATGCAAAAAGGTTAATAAGGTAACTTTTATGAAGCTGGAAGGGTGTGTGGCAGATGAGTCATTAATTTATCACTGGGCTTAGTAACCTAATGAATGTTAAAATATTGCACTATATTCATAACTAGGGAATCGGGCTGTGCCTACAGGTTGTGTGACCTTTGGCATGTGGCAGCCTTGCCATGTTGAAACTGGTTTTTTTCTTTCTGTTCTTTAACTGGAATGACATGGAAATACTGATCGTGGTAATCACCTTTCTTTAAAAAGGCAACTAAGGTTAAAAATTACCAGGGTGGCTTTTATTACTACTATATGTTACTCCACACAGAAATACTGAATCAAAGTGATGATATATTCAGAAAAAGGAACATCTGATTCTGCAGGGAGGTAACAAATTCCACTGCACCACCTTTTCAGCGTGACTTACCTATGACTTATAAATCTAGATGTTACTCATTCTCTCGGATGCAGCTAATTATTATTCTAACCTCTTTCTTGACCAGATCAAAGCTACTGATTATCTTATTATGGTTTTCCTCTTCCTAGTCCTCCTAATTTCTAATTTTCCTGTAAGCTTCTGATGTTTAAATGCCTTGTAGTACACTTAATAAATCTAGAAAGGAAACGATAGTAGATTATTTTTTGTTTCTACTCTCAAAGATGAACAGGTGGGAAGGGACAAATGTTATACTTAGTGTTTAAAGGGACAAGGAGTTCATATTTAGCCCTCCCTTTTTTTTTTTTTTTTTTTTTTTGAGAAGGCTAGCGCTAGCATTATGGACAGCAGATTGAAAATACTAAATAGAATTCAAAACTTTGACTCAAGGTTTTCATTTGACTCATTCTTAATGTAATTTTTTAAAAAATGTATTTGGTGCAGAGTCTCACTATGCAGCTCAGACTCCTAGTGCTCCTCCCGTTTTCAGCCTCCTCAGTACAGGGATTAGTGGCTTGCACCACCGCGCCTGGTCTTGGTGGCCAGCTCAGCGCCCCAGTTTGTAAGATGGAACCCTGGTCCCTGCACTTGCCTAAGCAGGCAATTAGTCCCCTGAGATATCTCACTGGCCCTTCTTATGAAATTTTTTTTGTTGTTTTGATTTTATGGTACCAGAGACTGAACTCAGGACCTTGCATTTGCCAGGCAAGTGTGTATTCTACTGAGCTATCACTCTGGCCCCTCTTATGAAATTTTTGGATGATGTTTTGATTATGCAACTTCAGAACTCTGAACCTGAATTCAAATACGTTACATTTAATCATATCATGTGAAAGAAACTACCACTATCAAAACATCTTCAACATATGCAATAATTCACCACAATACTTACAAGAGGATAAGCCTTTCCAGTTTTACCCAGGCCTGTTTCCAGAGCCACTCTTAGACTTCCTGTTTGCCACCACCAGGGGCAGCTATCCTAGCCCCCAGAGCTAGTGTGAGGCAATTAACCACCAAGAGGAAAAGGTGGAATTTGTTCATTTTGTTTCTTTTCTAGCTTGAAGAATAGTTCTTGAGCTTCTACATTCTTTTGGAGATTAGAAAAGGCTGATATTTCAAGATCACAACATGACCGCTCTATACATTTCCAATCTTTTTTTTTCTTTTATTTATTTATTATTTATTTATTTATTTATTTATTTACATTTCCAATCTTGCTCTTCACAAAAACTAGAAGATTATTTGTTGACTTAGAGGTAAATCCTCCTTGGAACAAATGCTTAAAATAATTGCGCAAGCCGTTTTGTTTGTTTGTTTGTTTGGGTTTTTTTTTTTTTTTTTTTTTTTTTTTTTTTTTTTTTTTTTTTTTTTTTTTTTTTTTTTTTTTTTTTTTTTTTTTTTTTTTTTTTTTTTTTTTTTTTTTTTTTTTTTTTTTTTTTTTTTTTTTTTTTTTTTTTTTTTTTTTTTTTTTTTTTTTTTTTTTTTTTTTTTTTTTTTTTTTTTTTTTTTTTTTGCTTTGTTTTCATCTGAAATTTATCTGTTGGGAGACTTAGAAGATTCAGGAAACTTCTAAAATAGCTTCTGCTACTACTTCCTTTTCTTCTGATCATTTCCTGCTTTTAACTAGCTCACTGGAGCCTTACTGATAAAGCCTGAAAAACATGACTCCTTTTTCCAGTGCTGAACTTAGATCTGTGTAAAAGCAAGAATATATAAGTCACTTGTAGCCAGGCATGGTGGCACATGGTTGTAATCTCAGTATTGGAAAGGCCAAGGCAAAAGGAGCACCAAGTGTTCAAGGTTAGCCATGGCTTGGCTATATAGTGAGTCCAAGGCCAGCAGGTACATAATGAGAAATGTCTAAAAAATATATGTATATCAATCATCTAGGACATGGGGTAATATTGATCCCTATATCATAAGGTGTTTTCAGATTACATGTCAGCCTTTAGCACAATATTATTATTATTTTTTGTTTCAAGGGCAAATGAATTGCCAATACAATTGAAAATGATTATTGTGACTGTGATGGTTTGTGTCTAGATATTCCCCTGAACCCTCATGCAGCCATAGGGGGAGCTTTCTGAGAACTGGCTGGATCTAGAGTGCGTGATGCTGGGGTTAAGGGTGTGTGATTACTGAATCAGTGCACTGATAGTGTGGCACCTGCCCTAAGTGGGGCAGCCTAGATAGACGCCAGAAGGAGCAGAAAGAAGCTGCCATTGTCATTCATCATGTGTTGCTGTCGCTGCTGCTGGTCTTCTGCTTTCGAGCCGCCTGGCCTTGAGCCAGCCAATTATGGACTGAAACCTCTACAAACTGTGAAATAAATAAACCTCACCTTCTTTAACTTTGGATGTCAGGTATTTTGTCTCAGCGGTGAGAAAAGCAACTAACACAGTGTCCATTATTGAAATATCAATCTTGGAATTGTTTTAAGCTATCCCATTATCAAAAGCCGCATAAAAAGTACCCCAAAGTGAGATTATTTACTTCATTTTTAGAAAACAGACTGATCATTTCAAGACTTACATCACATAGAAAGGTACTGTGGCAAAGATACTCAGTGCCCAAGGTACCAGTTATTTAACATAACTTATTATTTCTTTATGTTTGTAGTATGAGGTCTACAGGGTCTCACCACACAGATCTGACTTGTAGTGATCCTCCTGTTTTCAGCCTCTCAAGTGCTGGAATTACAGTTGAGCACCAAAACGCACACTCTTGATCGTCATCTCAGTGTGCCCCAGGGACAGGGCCAGCATACCATGTCGGGGATTGAACCCTGGCCACTGTGCTCTGCCTAAACAGGTGCTTTAGTCCACTGAGTTATCTCGTTGGCCTTAAAGATAACATTTTTAAAGTACTCTAGCTCTTCCCAATTTGAGTAAGGACTTGACCCTAGCTGCCCCTTCCCCAACATAGGCAGGCAGACCTGTGGTGACTCTCCCTCCCCTGATGAGAGTAAGGATGTCACCAGATTAGCCCATACTGGACCCATGGCATCCCTTCCCCAGAATGGGCAACTGGCCCTTTCCCCTTGGTCCAGGGTCGAAGAGACAAGGACAAATACAGAAATGATAGACTGAGCTCTGGTGCAGGGAGGGCACCTTAAAACCCATAGGACCTAAAGCTTGGTGGAAAAAAGCGTAATTGGATGGATTCCCCAAATTGCAGATCTTGGAAGGACATCATTCATTCAAAAACATAAGAATTTTTTCTTACACTCAATCTTTTTAAAATGATTCTCTTTTTAAATATTTTTCATTTTTCTTTCATTGGGTTGGGGGGAATTTTGGTTGTTTTCCCCCTTTATGTCTGTTTTTAGTTGCTTTTCTATCCTTTCAAAATTATTTCCCTCAATGGAAAGTGTAAACAAGGACCAAGATCGATAATGGGGCTTGTGAAATGGGAAGATTCCAATGTCTGGGTTGCCTTGGGGTCACTAACAATACTGGGGCCATTCCTGGAGGACTGCCTCCTGGCCACATATGTTGCATCCTTCCATCTCAAGCAGACGGAGGTGGTTGGATCCTGGGACAGAGGTGAAAGAGAACAGCACCTATGCCTACAGGATGCCACTGAAAAGGAGACATCAACTGAAGAGGTCTGCATGGCAGAAACAAATCTTTCAATTTCAATCTACCCACAAGCCTTAACACAGAAACAAATACAAATATGAGACTATAAGCCGGAAAAATGTTTCCTGAAACTCCTAACTCCCCCAAAGCCGATTTGTGGGGCACCAAGGAAATCAAAAGCCAGACATCCTGATTACACAGAATGATACCAGAGAGATAACAAAACAGAACGACAACAAGGCATTTGGGAACCTCGCAGAAAATACACCTACTAAGACATTGGGCCACATAATACAGTTAGTGAATCTACAGAAGACACTAGTACAAAATGATGTAAAACATGCATGAACAGCATGTCCATAAAAAGGCTCCAAACCGAAATCTGAGAGATTAAAAAGTCTATCAAATATACAGACAGTAGAAGTGACCAGGGTGAGGACAGAGCAGCAGAATTAGAAAGCAGAGCTGGTTTTGACAATCAGCTGTGAAAGCCCACAGTGTAATAAAAAAAAAAAAAATCAAACTAAACCCAAAACTAGTACCTAGAAGAAAATTATAAATATCAGAGCAGAAATCAATGAAATCGGGATGAAAAATACAGAGTTGATGAATTGAACAGTTAGTTCTTCAACTGAATAAGCAAAATAGACAAACCATTAGCCAATGTAATCAAGAAGGGGAGAGAAAAGACTTAACTCAATGCAATTAGAAAAGATGAGCTGGGCATGGTGGTGCATGCCCATAATCCTAGCACTCAGGAGGCTGGGACAGGAGAATCACTGTGAGTTTGAGATCATCCTAGGCTA